>JACBWW010001731.1:0-11785 GCA_020086605.1 Lanius collurio
CTGGCTCAAGCTTTTTTTTACTTCTTCTTGTTCATGACTCATTATTGAGTCTCTTTGTTTCTTCAGTTTTTTATCTTTATTCATTTGTGGGTTTTGTTGCTTTCTGTCTTCTCTGGTTTTTCTCTTTTATTTTTTCTTGTGTCTTTTTGTTTTATTTTTTTTTCTTCCTTGTTTCTTTCTTCCTTCTTTTTTTTCTTTTATTTCCTCTTGGTTTCATGTTTTTTATTTTCTTGTTGATTTCATATTATTAAGTCTTCCTTACTTTCTACCTTTTTTTCTTTCCTTTTTATTATCTTCTTGCTTTTTTTATTTCTTTACTTTTATTAGGGTTTTTTTCTGTTTTTATTTTTTATTGTCTCTTCTTGCTTTCTTCTTTCTTTTTTCATTTTTCGTCTTGGTTTCACGTTATTGAGTCTTTCATTCTTTTATCACTTATTTTTCCTTGCTTTTTTCGTATTGATGTTGATTTCTTTTAGCTTTCATTCTTCATTCTTTTACCTTTTTTTTTCCTAATTTTTTTTTGTTGCTGTCTTCTTTCTTTCTTTTTTTGCTTTCTTTCTTTTCTTCTTTTGCTTTTTTCTTGTGTCTTTCTGGTCTTTTTTTCTTTCTTCCTTTTTTCTTTCTTTCTTTTTTTTAAATTTTGCCTTTATTTCCTTGTTGGTTTTATGTTATTTAGTCTTTCTTCCTTTGTTTGTTTCTTTCTTCTTTTCTTTATTCTTCATTTGTTTCATTTTCTTGTTGTTTTGTGTTTTGGTTTTCTTTCTTTCTTTCTTTCTCTTCTTTTCCCCCCTTTCCTTTTGTCTTTCCTTTTCTAGTTTTCCTGTCTTTTCACTTTTTGTTTTTTCAATTTTTAATGTTTTTTCTCCTTTTTTTTTTTGTTTCTTGTTGCTTTCTTCCATTCTTCTTTTTTATTTTTGCTTTTGTTTTCCCTCTTTCTTTCTTTCTTTCTTTCTTTCTTTCTTTCTTTCTTTCTTTCTTCTTTTATATTTCTTTGCTTTTTTTTCATTTACTTGGTGATTTCTTTTAGCTTTCTTTATTAAATTTTTACTTTTTTTTTTTTCGTTTTTGTTGCTTTCTGTCTTTTTTCTTGTTTGCTTTCTTTTTTCTTCTTTTCTTGTGTCCTTCTGTTTTTTCTTTCTTCCTTCTCCTTTTTTTGTTGTTTTCCTCTTTCTTTATCTCTTTCTTTCTTTTTTCCTTTTTCTTGTAGGTTTCGCAGTATTGAGTCATTCTTTCTTTTTTCATTTTATTAATCTTTTTTCATTTTGTTTTCTTTTTTGTTGCTTTCCGTCTTCTTTCTCTCTTTTTTGCCTTCTTTCTTTTTTTCATTTATTTTTTCCTTCCTGCACCGTTCTTTTTTGTTATTTTTTTTCTTTCCCCTTGTTTCATTTTTTTGTCTTTTTTCCCTTTTCCTTTTCTGTTATATTCTTGTTGGCTTCAGGGTAATTAGTCTTTCTTTATTTCTTTCTTATTTACTTTTTTTCTTCTCTTTTTTCAATTTGTTGTTGATTTCTCACTTTTCATTTTTTTTCTCCTTTCTTTTTCTATATCATTGCTTTCTTTTTCTGTTTCTTGTCTCTTTATTTCTTCTTTTTCTTCTATTCTACTTTTCTTCCTTTCTTTTTCCTTTTCGTGTTGCTTTCTGTCTTTTTGCTTTGTTTCTTCATTTTTTCCCCTTTTTTGTTTCTCGTTACTTTCTTCCTTACTTCCTTTTATTTTTTATCTTTCTGCTTTCTAATTTTTTTTGTTGTTGTTGCATTGTTTCGTCATCCTTCCTTTCCTTTTTGCTTTCTTTTAGTTTTTTGGTTTCTTTTGCCTTTCTTTCTCTACGTTTTTCTTTTTTCTTTCTTCCTTGTTTCTTTCTTCCATTTTTGTCTTATTTAAATTTTTTTGTTGTCAGTTTCCTGTTATTTAGGTTTTTCTCTTTTCATTTTCTTCTTCACTTTCCATTTTCATGTTGATTTCTGACTTTTGATTGATTTCCTTTCTTCCTTTCCTTCATTTTTATTATCTTTTTGCTTGCTTCCTTCCTTCCTTTTTTAATGTCTTTTTTTCTTTGTTTTCTTTTTTATTTTTTATTGTTGCTTTCTTTTTTTTTTTCATTTTTTCTTACTGGTTTCATATTATTGAGTCTTTCTTCTTTTCCATTCTTTTTCATAATTTTTTTTATTTTCTTGTTGATTTCTCTCTTTTAATTTCCTTTCTTCCTTTTCTGCTTTCTTGTTTTCATTATTATATCTTTATGCTTCCTTTTTTCTTCTTTTTATTTTTCTTTACTTTTTAAATTTTCTTTGTTGATTTGTCTTTTGACTTTTTTTTCTTCCTTTACTTCTTTCTTTCTGTCTTTTTTGGTTTCATTTTTTAACTTTCTGCTTTCTACTTTTCTTCTATTTTTCTTTCTTTCTCTTAGTTTTGTTACTTTTTGTATTCTTTTGTACATTCATGTTTTCATCTTTTTGCTTTCTTTTTTCTTTCTTTCTTCATTTTTGAATGTTTTTATTTTCTTTTCCCCTTTGTTCTGTTTCTTGTTGCTTTCTTCTACTTTTTTTTTTTCATTTTTCTTCTTGGTTTCATGTCACTATGTCTTTCTTTTATCTTTTATTTTCCTTTGCTTTTTTCACTTTCTGGATGATATCTTTTAGCTTTCTTTCTTCATTCTTTTATATTTATTCCTGGGGTTTTTTTGTTGCTTTCTTTCTTCTTTCTTTCTTTTTCTCTTTTCTTTTTTTCCTGTCTTTATTTGTCCTTTTTTCTTTCTTCCTTGTTTCTTTCTTTATTCTTTCTTTTTTTTTTTTTTACTTTTTTGCTTCATATTATTGAGTCATTCTTTTTGTTACTTTTTAAAATCTTTCTACTTTGCTTTATTCCTTCTTTTTTCATTTTTATCTTTTTTTGTTATTTCTTTTTGTGAGTTTTGTTTCTTTTTTGCTTGGCTTTCTTTTTTCCTATTGATTTCACAATATTTAATTTTTTTTTTTTTTCTTGTCTTCTGTTTTAGGGCTTTTTTTTTCCTTTTCACTCTCCTTCTCTTGCTGCTTTCTTTCTTGCTTCCTTTCTTTCTCTTTTACTCTTTCTTTTTTTTCCATTCTTTTTTTCTTTTCTTTCTATTTTTTTATGTTTCACTTTGCTTGCTTGCTTGCTTGCTTCTTTTCTTCGTGGTTTTGCTTTCTTTGTTTCCGCCTTCTTTTGGATCTTCAATCTTTCTCTATTTTAAAATTTTAATTTCCTTACTGGTTTCATTATTTAGTCTTCTTTCCTTCATTCCTTCCTTCCTGGAATCCTTCCTTCCTGCTTATTTTTAACTTTCCGTTTTCTTTTTTCTTTCCTCTTATTGCTGCTTTCTCTCTTCCTCTTTTTCTCTTCCATCCATTTTCTTTCTTTCATATTTATAAAAAAAAAACTTCATTTCATTCTTCTTTGTGCTTCTTTTTCCTATGCTTTTGTCCTGTTCTTGTTGATATCTAAATTTTCAATTTCTTCCTCTCTTTATTCCTTTGTTTCTTTTTCTTTTCCATTTTTTAAAACTCTGTTTTCTGCCATTTTTCTTTTCGGTTTCTTGATGCTTGCTTTCTTGTTTACATTTTTTTATTCTCTTTTCTACTTTTCTTACCCCTATTATAGTTTCTTTCTTTCTTTCTTTCTTTCTTTCTTTCTTTCTTTCTTTCTTTCTTTCTTTCTTTCTTTCTTTCTTTCTTTCTTTCTTTCTTTCTTTCTTTCTTTCTTTCTTTCTTTCTTTCTTTCTTTCCTTCTTTCTTTCTTTCTTTCTTTCTTTCTTTCTTTCTTTCTTTCTTTCTTTCTTTCTTTCTTTCTTTCTTTCTTTCTTTCTTTCTTTTCTTTCTTTCTTTCTTCCTTCCTTCCTTCCTTCCTTCCTTCCTTCCTTCCTTCCTTCCCACCTGCCCGCCCGCCCTCACAAGCCACTTCTCACCCCATTGAAAGAGTGCAAAACAGCAGGATCCCCTCCCAATTGGGGTCCCCTCACCCTCCCAAAATGTGGGGACTTTACTTCAACCCCCAAATTGATATACAGCACCTATCCCAAATTCACTGCAACCTCCCAGAAGCCACTTAGAGGCCCCAAAATTGTCAAAAAGCAGCAGGAGCCTCCCCAAAAGCGGCTCCTGTTTTCCCTCCCTGAAGTGCCCCACTCCAAGTGCCCAAACCACCCCATCCCTCCCAAACATCATCCCACACCCTGATGCCATCCCATCCCACCCCACCCCTCCTGGACAGCAATTCCACTTCTGTGCTTCCTGACTCCCCACAGCCGGGCCTTGGGGCTGACCCATCGAGCCATTTGGGGCTGCCATCGACACATTGGGGCTGCCATTGACTTTATTGCAGGCACCCGCTCAATCCCTCCATCCCAAATGGGACATTGGAACCTCTCCTCAGGCCTTGCTGTGCCCATGGGCTCACCTCAACTCCCAAAATGAGAGCCAGGGCCTCACAGGCCATTCAGAAGCTCTAAACATTGCCACAAACAGCAGCATCCTTCCCAAAATGGACTCCCCAACTCCCTGACAATAGGTCCCCCTTCCAAGTACCAGAGCCCCCCTCTCAGAACCCCTCCCTCAGCACTGGGGGCACCCCAAAAGTGCCTCAGGAACAGGACATAGCCTGAAATGCCTTCAGGAATGTGGGATATGCCAGAAGGCAGTGAGGAACGGGGTCCCCCCGGCCCCATCATGCTCAGCCTTCAGCTGTCTCAGCCAGAGCCCACGGCGCCCTCAGCAGCCCCAGCCCAGCCCATGGCAGCCCTCCTGGCAGGAAGCCCCAATGGCCCAGCCGGCCTGGGACACTTGCAGGGCTCCAGGGGCAGCCGCAGCTTCTGGGGCCAGCCTGTGCCAGGCCCTGAGCGCCCTGCCAGGGAACCATTCCTTGCCCACATCCCATCTCAGCCTGCCCTCGGGCAGCGGGAAGCCCTTCCCTGGGGCCCGGCTCCGCTGCCCTTGGCAAGAGTCTCTCTCCCCCAGCAATTGCTGCTCCTCCCTGCTGCGGGGCCCAAGCTGCAAGTTGAGTTTGTGCCGCTGGCCCCGGCCCAGCCCTGAGCCAGGGCCAGCACCTTGCCCTGCAGCTCTGCGGGCGCTGCCTTTGTGCGGCCGCAGCGCAGCGCACGGAGCTCGCAGCTGCCCTTTGTGTCCCCGCCGGCAGCTGGCAGAGCTGGCGGGGCCGGGCCAGGGCCGGGCCAGCCCCGGCCTTCCCGGCTCTGGCACACAGCGGCGGCAGCCCCAGCCTTCCAGCCCTGCACACGCTCCCGCTGAAGCCTCCAGAGCCGCGGCCGGGCAACGCAACTGAGCGGCCGCTGAGCCCCCAGCCTGGCCTGAGGGGGATTCCTCTGCCCACACCTCGGGGAAGCTCCCCTTGGCCACCTCCCCAGCCACAATGCCACACACAAGTGGCACATACAGCCACACAGCTCTGCCCACAGCTGACAGGGAACCTTCAGTAAACAGAAAAAGCACCAAGGAAAAGAGAACTCCCCCCAGCAGAGCTGTTCCCTCCTGCAGGAGTTACACCTGCACAGCCACAGCACCTGAGACTGCAAGCAATGAGCATTCCCTGGGCACAGGTGCAGCCAAAGCAGCTGCAGGACAGCCTTGCAGCAGGACCGCTCTCAGCTGAGCCAAAAAGGCCCCTCTGGCAGCTGCAGGGCCATTGCAAAGGCCAAGGGCCAGAGCCTTGGCCCACGGGGGAGAAAAGGGCTCTGAATTCCCCTGCCCTGGCACCTCAACCCTGTTCCCAGGGTGCTTCCCACACAGGATTCCTCTGGAGGGCTGCGGAAAGCTGAGAGTCAGCTCCGGCTTCTCCACTTTCCATGTCCTGGAGCTGCCTGGCAGAAGAAATGGAGGGCCAGCTCTGGGGGCACAATCCCTCCCGGCCCAGGGCACAGCGCTGGGAAGGTCTTTCCGTGCCCAGGCTTTGCTGCGGCCAAGGAAAGCTCCTGGCTCAGGGTCACCTTTGGTGCTCGGCCAGACCCCCCGAGTGGCCCAGCAGCAGCAGAGAATTCCAGCCCAGCCCTGGTACGGGCAGGGCGGCCCTGGGGGAGCCGGCAGCGGCTGAGCTCAGAGCAGCTGAGCCCGGGGGCTGCTGGCCAAGGCCGAGGCTGAGCGAGCATTTCTCAGCTCGCAGGGCGGCCTGGAAAGGTGCTGGGGGGATCATTCAGCCCTCAGGGCGCTCCCAGTTGCTCCCAGTATTTCCATGTCCGTGGTGCCAGTGCTGCTCCCAGCCCTGATCCGTGGCCATGGGAATGTCCCGCTCCCTTCCCAGGCCAGGGTCACACCTGAGCCAGGTGTGCAGGGCAGGACCTTGCCCTGAGCCCAAGCCCTGTCCCCCCTGCAGGATCTGCTTCCCCTCAGCCTCTTCCTCCTGCGGCCCCAAGCCCAGCTCGGTGCTGAACGAAGGGCGCTGGGCCGGGGTCATCTCCCAGCGGGGGCTGCGCACCCCCTCTGCCCCCTCCCCAAATTCCCTCCCGGGGCAGCAGGGGCTGGCTCAGAAGCCCTATGGGCAGGGAAAAGGGGGTGACACCAGCATGGGGGGGGGGTCACACACGCTCTGGGGGGACACACACAGCCCCTTGAGACCCCCTCACCTTCTCAAAACCCCTTCTCATCTCCCCCAAGGCCCCCTCAAATTATCTTCAAGACACACAGCCTTGCTAGCACCACAAAACACCCTCACAGACTGCCCCAAAAGGCCCCCAAACCTCCTCCCAGCACCATAAGTGGCCCCAAGAGGCACAAAATCCTCTCCCAGTGCTCCCAGGCCCCCTCCCACCCCCATGGCACTGACCAGGACAGGTTGGTGAACAGGAACATTCACAGACCAGAGCAGCATGGCCACTTCAGCAGCGATTTGGGCACTTTGGGGAGGACACCCCAAATGGGCAGACCCAGGCCAGGGACTGGGACAGACACCTGCATTTCCAGGAGGACAGGCAGGCTCAGGTGGACATGTTCTGCCAGCACAACTATGAGATTGTGGCCCCAATCTGCCTGGCTTCACTGCCCCACAACACCCAAATCCTCCTGAATATTCCCCTGAACCACAAATTCATCCCTAAATCCAGGTGTGGGAACCCAGAATATGGAGANGAGAATATTTCCCTGCCTATTTTGAGGCATTTATACCCCCCTGGACACCCCCCTGTACAACACTGCTTTTAACCTTTGTCCATGGAAAAGGCTGCTAAGCCTTTAGAATGACTTAAAATTCACAAAGGTCTAAGTCAGGTGGCTGTATAATATGTAAATTGTCACAGGGTGAAAATCTTAGAGCTTTTACATTTTTTAGAAGAATGAGTAGATAAAGCAGAAAAGAGCAAGATGTAGGATTGTTGTTGTTCACCAGATCTCCTCCTTCTTCACCTACTCCATATTTTGCAGTATTGGTAGCATGAAATTATTGGTTAAAAATTGCCGCAGTGGAAGGCTACGTGTCTAAGGCATTGGTAGAAAAATAAAAATTATATATTATGGGTTGATGTGTTTATAAAAGAGATTTTTTGTTTTGTGCCTTTTGCATATTCTCAGCTTCATGCTATGCTGCCAACCTGTACTTCAATGATAAAATAGCAGTAAACAACCTTGAGTCCGAGTAGATTCAGAAGTCCTGCTCATCTCTTATTAGCAGCAAGGATTAACTACCCCAATGGGGAATACTGTGGGGGTCATCCACCCTCACACCAAGTAAAATGGTGCAGCTTTAGATACCTTAGTTTCATTTCTTTATTTTTACCCCAATTTTGGTTGTTTTGACAGGATGAAGGAGGAAACTATTTAGGTTTGAAACAAACTCCAAGGTCAACCAGGGCTGCTTGATGCCACCAGAAGAAGCAATGGGACAGAGCCGATCAGATTTTTTGGGCTGTAAGGTCAATAAATCCAGTCTTGCCAATGAATTTCCCATGTTGATCTGAATCTCAATGGATATTCCTGTCCCTGCATTCACCCAGGAGAACGTGGAGAGCACCAGCCAGGGCCTTCCCAACACGGATAACCAGGAATGTGGGTATCCAGGGCTCTCCCCAATGTGGGTCCTCTGATGGGAGATAAAGTTGGAGCAGAGGACAAAGCTCTTCCTGCAGTTGGGGCTCTCGCAGGGCTTCCCTTACTCGTGCCTCCGTTGGTGTTTGGTCAAGGTTGAGCTCTGTGAGAAGCTCTTCCCACATTTGGGACACTCGTAGGGCCTCTCCCCAGTGTGGGTGCGCCGGTGCCTGATGAGGTCGGAGTTGTTCCTGAAGCCCTTCCCGCAGTTGGGGCAGCAGAAGGGCCTCTCCTCTGTGTGAATCCGCTGGTGCTGGAGGAGACTGGAGCTGGTGTGAAACCTCTTCCCACACTCAGGACAATCGTAGGGCCTCTCCCCTGTGTGGATCTTCTGGTGGTAGATCAGGTGGGAGCTCCGGCTGAAGCTCTCCCCACATTGCCCACATTCATAGGGCCTCTCCCCAGAGTGGATGCGCTGGTGCTGGATCAGGTGGGAGCTCTGGGTGAATCTCTTCCCACATTCCCCACATTCATAGGGCCTCTCCCCAGTGTGGATCCTCTGGTGGCAGATCAGGTCAGAGCTCTCTGTGAAGCTCTTCCCACATTCCCCACAGTCGTAGGGCCTCTCCCCCATGTGGATCATCTGATGATGGATCAGGTGGGAGCTCTGGCTGCAGCTCTTCCCACATTCCCCACACTTTTGGGGATTCTCCCCATTGTGAAGCTGCTCGTGAACCACCAGGTCTGAATTCTGGCTTGATCTCCAGCCGCCTTCCCAGCACAGGGTGGGTCTTTGCTCCTCAGAGCACCATGGGCTGGGATTGCAGCCCCTCCTCCTGTGGGATCTCTGTGACTTTTCCTCCCCATTGGATTCCTGCACTGTGGAGCCGCTCAAAACAGCCTCTCCCACCAGGTCCTGCCACGGGGATTTGTCCTCCCTGGGCTCTGTCCTCAGCTCCTTGTCTGGAGGAGGAAGGACAAGGAGAGGATGGGATTTGCCTCCGTGCCACAGGAAGGGGAAGGAGATCCCCCCAGTCCGTCCCTGGCAGGACGGCGTCAGCAGTGGGGTTGTCCTGCAGCTGAGGGCGATGCTGGGCTGGGAGATGGAGCAGGAGAGAGGGGGAAAGGGACACTGACTTCCTCCTCACCTGCCTGGGTGTCCTGGGGCATCTTCCTCTTCCTCACAGCCTCCTCCTCCATCTGGCCAAGGTTTGGGAATGGGAAACCCTGGTTTGGGGAGAAACAGGGGATGAGCATGTTGAGTTTGAAGTTCCCTCTGACCAAATCCATCTCTACAAGTCACTGGGCATCGTGAAAAAACTGGCCATCTATAAAAACCTCCCAAATATCAAGATTCAGCCCTGGAAAAGGCTCCCAGGAGTTCCTAGTGTCTGGTCCCGCCCCTTTGGTGTAGAGGGGTTCCCCCCTGTCCCAGCTGCTGGGGGTTATGCCTGTATTGGGGGTCTCCCTTCTACTCGGTCCCTGCCCTCAGTCCCAGGAATCTGAAAAGTTCCCCCCTCTTTCATCTCCCCACTTACAGATGCCAGGGAACCCCACATACGGTCGAAGGGTCCTTCTCCCCTTATTGTCTGCTTTAGGGTGCTGGGGGTCCAAGGAGTCCCCCCTGCCCCTCTCCAGGCTGTTGAGGATCCCACAAAATGCGGCGCTTCCCCCTCGCTGGGCTCCCCACTTTGGGGTCCTGAGGGTCACAGGGGTCTGCTCCTCCAGACTGCCGGGGCTCCCCTGGTCCCGCTATTGCCCCTCTCCACTCTCCCCACTCCAGAGGTCCTGAGGTTCCCCCCTCTGGCTCCAATGGGGGGTCCTGCAGGCCCCTGACTCCCGGACGGAGGCAACGGTGCCTGACCTGGGCAGACCCAACCCCCACTGCGGGAGGGACCCGACTGCCTCCCACCCCTGCCAGGGCTCTGCCAGCAGCTGCCACAGGGACCCCACAAAAACACCTCCTGGGGACCCCTCAATGTCCCCCTCAAGGGGCACCTATGGCTTAGCTTTGGAGTCCTGTATGATCCAAACATTCCCCATAAAAAACATCGGCCCAGGGACTTCTCAGGATATTTGGGCCAAACTCTCCCTCCTCCATCACCTCTGGGATGGGGGGGTTGAAGATTCTTGGGGTTCGGGGCCTGCAGATTCTGGGAGAGCTGGAGCCATGAGCTTTCTCCTCTTTCTCCTCATTCATCCCATCTTCCTTCATCCGTCCTCCTCCTTCTCCTCCCGAATCCCACCTCCTGCTTCTCCTCTCTCCATCCTTTCTCCCATTCCTTCTTCCTCCCCTTCTTCTCTTCCATCCCTCCTACCCCTCCCCTGTTCCCCCAAACCCCTCACATCCCTAAGGAAGAGTGGGAATGGAGCCAGGACAGGTCAGGATGGGCAGTGCAGGGCTCTGGGCTGCTCCCACCCACTGTGGGGGAACCTGGCCAAGGGAAAAGATGCAAAATTGGTAGGTGGAGATAAAAATTTGGAGGTTGTGGTCACCCTGGGTGGGGACTTCTACCCCTTTGGTCCCATCTCAGGATGGAGAGGGAAATGGGGAATGCAGAGATTGATGGGAGATCCCAAGGGATTTTAGGGGCACGATGAGGGCTGGTGGGTGCCCCTTTTTGGGGAAGGGGGGGTCAGCCTGGATATCCCACAGTGTTCCAGGGCCCCGGAATGGAGAGTTGTCACCATCTTCTGCTCCAGGTAGTGGTTCTAAGGGGACCTTGGCTCTCTGGGGCTCTTCCTGCAGCTGAGAACTTGTAGGGATTCTCCTCCAGATGGCTCCTACAGGTGTTCCAGGGGCTTGGGGCTCACAGTGAAGCCCCTCCCATACTCTAAGCATCCATAGGGGCTCCCCAGTGTGGATCCCCTGCTGCCTGATGGGGCTGGGGCTCCTACCAAAGATTTTCCTGCACTCCTGGCCCCTGTAGAGTCTCTCTTCTCTGAGATGGGACCTCTGGGCAAAGCTTGGGCAGACACACGACTTCTCCCCCACTTGGATCCTACACTGGGAGATCAGCTCCGTGCTCCTACCAAAGCTCTTCCCACAGATCAGTCCCTTGCCACAATGGCAACTTTGGGGTTTCCCACACCCCTCCCACTTCGACTGGAGGTCCCACCCTGCCATTTTTCCCCCTCATCCACCCTTTTCCCATCATCCCCCAATCCTCAGCCACCAACCAACCCCACTAAGGTGAAGGATCCCACTCCCTCTTTCCTCCCTCGCCTCCCCATCTCCCTCCTTTCTCACCTTCCCCCAAAGCCTCAGTGCCCCAAGTGCTTGGTTTGGAGCTCTCAATCCCCTCCCCCACTCAGTTTGGGGAGTCCGACACCCTTTTCGCTGCTCTCCCCCTCTTCCCAAAGGATACCCCCTTTTCCCCCAATCCTCTCACCCCAGAGCTCCTCGCCCGCGGCCGGGGGGGCTCCCAGCACCACCAGTGCCACCGGTACGGCCCCAGCTGCCCCCGCACGCCCCATGCCCAGGGCCAGGCGGTGCCGACAGCCCCAAAGCAGCCGCGCTGTGCCCTGGGGGGGTCCCCAGAGCGGCCCCGCCCCGCACGGCACTGGGAGCACCAGTCCGGAGCAGTGCGGGGCGCGGGCGGGCGGCATCAGCCGTGCCCGGGCAGGGCCGGGCCCCGCGGGGCTCCCGCCCGCACTCGGCCCCGCCGGGACAGCGCGGGGGGCCCGGCCTGGCCGCCCCCACCTCCCCCTGCCCAAATTCCGCTCCGGGGGGCGCAGGTGGGGCCCACAGGTGCCGGAGCCACGTGTCCCCCCGCTTCCAGCACCACCCCCCTCAGGATTAGGGG
>JACBWW010001732.1:0-11774 GCA_020086605.1 Lanius collurio
GGGGGGGCGGGAGAACGCATGGGTAGTTGGGGAGGTGCGGGGACACGCACGGTGCGGGGGCGGGGCCATGCTGGCCGTCTTGGGATTGTGGGAACCCTATTTTTAGTACCCTTGACCCCTTTTTTATGACCCCAGACCCCATTTTTAGTACCCCAGACCTCATTTTGGGACTCCCCATCCCCCTTTTCAGGACCACAGACGCAATTTTGGGACCCCAGACCCCCTTTTTGGAACCCCAAACACCCTTTTTGGGTCCCCAAACACCATTTTTAGGAACCCAAACCCCTTTTGGGACTCCCCAACGCCCTTTTCAGGACACCAGGTTACCTTTTTGGCACCCCAGAGCCCATATTTAGGATCCCAGACCCTCTTTTTGGGACCCCAGACCCCATCTTTAGAAGCCCAGACCCCATTTTGGGACATTTTGATGCCCTTTTCAGGACCCCAGACTCCCTTTCGGGACCCCAGACTCTATTTTTATGACCCTCCGTTCCCCTTTTAGGACCCCAGACCCCTTTTTAGGACTCCAGATCCCCTTTTGGGATGCCCCGACGGCCTTTTCAGGACCCCAGACCCGGTTTTGGGAACCTCCTCTGATGTTTTTGGACCCCAGACCCCATCTTTAGGACCCCAGACCCCCTTTTTGGCAGTCCAGGCTGCATTTTTAGTACCCCAGACCCCTTTTTAGGACCCCAGACCCCACCTTTAGGACCCCAGACCTCATTTTGGGACCCCCCGACCCCCTTTTCAGGTCCTAAAATTGGGTCTGGGGTCCTAAAAAGGGAATGGAGGGTCATAAAAATGGGGTATGGGGTCTGGGGTCCTGAAAGATGGGTCGGGGTGTCCCAAAATGAGGTCTCGGATCCTAACAATGGGGTCTGGGGTCTCAAAAAGGGGGTCTGGGGTCCTAAAATGGGGTCTGGGGTCCTGAAAAGAGGGTCGGGGAGTCCCAAAATGAGGTCTGGGTTCCTAAAATTGGGGTCTCGCGTCCTGAAATGGGGTGAACCGTTGGGAGGGTCGCGCCCGGGCGGTGAGCGGGGCTAGCGGGGAGGGGGAGCGGGCTAGCACAATGGAAGCGGCATCGGGGTGTCCCGCCCCCCGGAGCTGTGCGGATGGCACGGCCGTGGGTGTGGCAGAACCTCCGCCCGCCCCATGTGCTTCCCTTCTGGCCTGACCCAGCCTCTTCCCTGCAGGGATTACGAGGGTCAGATCCGGAATTACCGAGCGCCCGACCCATTGGAGCCGTGGGACAGGTGAGCACGGCCCTGGCTCGGGGTGCCCCATCCCTGGCTCGGAGCTGACTCTGGAATGGTTTCCAGGTACCTGCGGTGGGCAGAGGAATGTCTCCTGCTCCAAGAGAAGCAGAGCCGCTGGCCCGGGCTCCTGGAGGAGCTGCTTGAAGGCGTTCGCTGGCCACAAGAGGTACCACCAAGACCTGCGGTTTGTGAGCTACTGCGTCAAGTTGGTGGGTACAGCTGCGTTTTTTTGGGAGCTAAACTCTCCTGAAATACTCATGCTGCCATTCTGGGACTGCAAGGAGCTTTGGGAGGAGCAGGAGGCCTCAGGAATTCTGATCCTCTGCAGAAGAGCTGACTCTTGGTGGAGCAGCACAGCGTGCTTTTTAAGCTGCGTAGCTTGAGGGATGTGTCTTGGCTGCTCTTATCCTTACAAAATGATGCTTTCCTATGATGAGAACTAAGAAATTCTAATGTTTTTTATTTTGCCTGCAACTCCCTTGGATGTTTTTGGAAGTGCCGACGGCTTTATGCATTTGTGTTGTGCAGGCAGAGTTCATCTCTTCCCCTTGCCAGTACTCTGAGTACCTGCACGAGCAGGGAATCGGAGCCAAGACCTCGGATTTCTATCCGGCCTGGGCACAGCTGCTCCTGAGGGACGGCAACGTGCAGGGTGCAGGAGGTGTGCTCCAAAAAGGGCTCCTCAACCAGGCACAGCCCCAGGAGAGGCTGCAGCAGCTCCACCGGTAATGTTGGGGCTTCTTCTACTCCTTTATTTAGTCAGTGCTCACAGCGATCATAGTTAACCATGGGTAGCGTGTGGTTAATTGTTTTTTTTTTTCCTGTGTGCTCCCTTTTGGTAAAGGGAGGTTTAAACTTAATGTTTATTTACTGTTCAATATTTATTGGGTGCTTTGGGATGTATGTTAAAACATATCCCAGAGCAAAACAAATCCTTGAGCCAAGTCTTAGAGTTTAGCATTTAATTCTGGGAAGTTAAATGCAAAAAACCCAAAGTAAAATGTAATGTACAACATAAACCAAACACCCAGTTCTGTTCTCCTGCTGCCTCTTGCAGGCTTTAGCTTTGCAGCTCTGGTGATGTCCCTATACGGTGAAAAATCATGGATTTCAGCATTACATTTCATGCCACAATTGTACAAGGAAATCCAAGGTACCTGGGAGGTGGGGAGGGGTGAGGGACAGGTGATTTCATGGTAATAACTGAGGGGTCTTTTGCAATTTAGCTCCGTGCGGAGTTATGATCCTCAGAATCCTCCTTTGTGAGGATGAAGAGTCCTGTCTGATGTGTAGCTACACTAAATGAATTTTTTACTTCAATGAGTGAGTTTTGTCACCGAATAAAACAAATTCTCTGTAGAAACAACTTCATTTTCCCTCTACTGAAAAAAATTCTTACAGGTAGTGTATTCAAAACAAGTTATAATTTTTCAGGGCTTCAAATTAGTCAAAATTCACAAAGGAGCAAACAATTTTTACTCACTGATGAATAGGAAACATCTCTGTTATGTTTCCTGTTCCAGATGCTGCTGTTGTAAAACCACTTCAGACTTTCCATGCTGCAAATCAAATGGCTCCCCCAAAAGGTGCTTCAAGTCTCAATCCCTGCAAAAATCAGGTAAATTATGAATTATTTGCAAAAGACGTTTCATGGGGAGTTCAGATTGCTGAGCTTGGCTGAATAAGGATAAAAGAGAGTGTGTGTATCTGATGTATCTTAAAACTGATACTGAGATGCTATTGCTGCTGTTCTCGTGCTGCAAGCATCACATCTCCATAGGAATGTCTCAGCTGGGAAGCACTGGGATACACTCAGTGGCCTGGCACATTCCCAGAATTGCAGGAGTAATATTAGGCATGGAGTCTGTGCCAATTGTACTGCTTGATTTTTTTGTTTGTTTGTTTCTTTTGTTTGGTTTTCTGTTTTTTTGGGGGGTTTTTTTGTTTTTTTTTTTTTTTTTTTTTGTTTTGTTTTATTTCCCTGCTTTGGGGTCTGAATGCTGCTGGCTCCCAGTCCTGTGCTGCTGGAAAAGAAGTGTAAGTGCTTGGGTGCTTGGGTGATTCTTTTAAAGTCCCGCTGTG
The DNA here is from genome assembly GCA_020086605.1 of Lanius collurio. Taxonomy (NCBI): domain Eukaryota; kingdom Metazoa; phylum Chordata; class Aves; order Passeriformes; family Laniidae; genus Lanius; species Lanius collurio. The sequence continues at coordinate 3,339 of JACBWW010001732.1, forward strand.
GGAAAATGAGCTCTCTCCCAGGATAAATCCCCCAAGCCTGGCCCTTTCCTCCCTTTCCCTCCCAGGAGCTACGTGACCTACATCTCCAAGTCCGAGGTTGTGCTGGAGGTGCCACAGGGTGCGAGCAAGTCCCGAAGCACTTGCAGGTCAGAATGGGGAAAAAAGTCATCCATGACCAAATGTACGGTTCGGATCTGGGAAAACAGGTCCGGGGTTGCGCACACCATCTGGAAGTGGGAACACGTGTCCGGGACAGCATGTGCAGTCCAGATTTGGGAAGAGACATCCAGGACTGAACGCGCATTCCAGAATAGGGAAAAACTGTCAGTGACCAAACATACGGTCTGGACCTGGGAAAATGGATTCGGGGTTGTGCGCACAGTCTGGAAACAGGAAAAACATGTGTGGGACTGCGTGTGCAGTCCAGATTTGGGAAGAGACATCCAGGACCTCACACACAGCCCAGAATTGGGAAAAATCGTCTATGACCAAATGTACAGTCTGGATCCAGGAAAAGGAATCTGGGGTTTCAGGCAGAGTCTGGAATTGGGAACACATGTCTAGGACTGCACATGCAGTCCGGATTTGGGAAGCTTGTCCAGGACTGAATGTGCAGTCTGGAACGGGGAACGGGTGTCTGAGAGGGCACATGCAGTCTGGATTTGGGAAGACATGTCCAGGACCTCATGCACAGTCTGGAAGAGAGGAAAAATTGTAGGTGATTGCTTATGATCGGTGGGGAATTACCTTGGGAATTATTAGCCTCAGACAAATGGAATTTTGGAGGTGGAATCCCAATTTCAGCCTCGGGCACCTGGAGGAGAACAGAGATCCTTATCCATGGAAAGGAAAGCCCGGTACCCCCCAGTGTGTCAGGTGCGGACAATGAGGTGCTTGGGAAGGAGCAACAAATCCTTTCTGCATCTACCCTCACACTGGGACCGGCAACAACCCCAGGTGGGAGCTGTGAGGATGATGAGGGGTCAGAGCAGCCCCAGGTGTGAGTGTGACGGTGAGGAGAGGATTGGCTCCTGCCGGGAGCCGTTTTAAGAGGGGTTTCCTGAGCTCCCAATTTGTTTCGCTGGAGGAAAGGGGCTTATGGTGGGCTCCTGCGGGGTCTCTCGTGGAAGGACTGGGAGAGCATCTCACGGGGCCTGGGGGGAGTGCTTGGATGTGGAGCGTTGCTTGAAGGAGGTGCCGAGGGATGAACGTTTGTGCCGGGCAGCAGCAGCTGAGCAGGTCAGTCACGGTGTCGGTTTGCTGGGGGGATCTTTCTCCTTTCACCTTTTGCATTTTGATTTCCTCTTGCCATCCCCTCGACCCTCTCTTCCTCCCCCACCCCATCCCCCGCAAGTGCCCCCAGAAAAAAAGGGGGTTGTGAGGACAAAAGGGGTGTAAATTGAGGAAAGAAGCTCCCCTTCCATAATTGTCCGTGTTTAAACTGGTTGGGATCCCCCTTCACCTGTAATTTTAAGGGTGTTGATTGAAGGAAAAACCTGCCTTTTCTGTGGTGTTGGGGCTATCAGTTGACAGGGAAACTCCATGTTCCATTTTAAATGGAAGGGGGAAGCACGGATGTTGCCACTTTATGGGTTTGAATTGAAGGTCACACCCCCCCCACCCCCTTTTCATCATCCTGAGGTTTACCTTGAGGGGGAAGCCCTGTTGTTCCTGCTTTTCAAGGGTTTTCATTGGCGTAAAACTCCCTCTTTTCCCATCATTTGAAAGATTTAATAAGAGAAAAACGCCTCTATTTCTGATATTTCAGGGGATTAAATTGAAGGGCAGAACCCATTTATTTGCCATTGTATTGGTTTAAATTGAAGTGAACATCCCGTTGCCTCAGTTTCAGGGGCTAAAACGAAGGAAACTCCAGCTTTTCCAGCATTTAAAAGGTTTAGAGCGGGGCGTGCCGCTGCATTGGAGAGTCCCGGGCAGAATGTCTTGCACGGGAACACTCCCGGCGCCTGGGCAATTTCTGAGGAGGAATAGGAACTTCGGAGCTGGGCTGCCGACAGGGACTGACAGAACCGAGCCGTGAGGAGCCGAGGTGGGCGCCCCCGGGTCCCCCTCGGCCCGGTGCTGCTGCCGCTCGGCAGGCGCCGAGGGCGGGCGGGGCTCCCCCCCCCCGTCTGCCGGAGGGGCCACCGGAGGAGCCGCTTCGGCGCCGGGAGTCGCCCTCCGGACCTCGGCGCTCCTTGGCAGGGCAGGAGCAGCACAGGAGGGACCCGCCCAGCATGGAGAGGCTGGCGGCTCCCCAGCCCACAAAGAGAGCAGAGCCGAATTCGTACCTGTCGTGAAAGGGCTGAGGAAGCATCAGTGAGGGGCAGGGAGGCAGAGGTGCAAACTGAGATGAGCAATAGGATGCTTGAAGCCGTGATGAGGCGGCCAATGATGCCAAGGCAGATTTTGGTTCTTCCCTCTCCATCCCCATCCTTCTTGTTGGCTGTATCCAGCTCCCACGTTTCCCCATCCTTTAATCCTCCCCTGGGCTGAAATTTCACATGTGCACCACTACCCTGTCCCACCTGGTAACAAAGCTTTAGCATCAGNGCAGTGAGGTCCCACCTGTGGGGCACATTGGCCCACAACCCTGTGCCTTACCAAAACCAGCAAGGGAAGGTCCAATGGGAAGTGCAGGGACAAGACAGGATTCAGGAGAAGGGCACCCCCTGAGCCAGGTTCTTACCTAGCGTTGATAGGGATGGTGCTCTCTCTGAAGAACTCATAGGTCACCTGTGTTGCATACAACGACACAGCAGCCAGTGTGCACAGACCTGGGCATAGAATCATGGAATCACAGAATGTTTTGGGTTGGAAGGGGCCTTTAAAGGTCACCTAGTCCAAGCCCCTGCAGTGGGAGGGTTGTCTAGCTGTTCCACCAGACATCAAACATTGAGTGTCAGTGACATCCAGCCCTCACTGAACTGCTCCCCTTCCTCCATCGGTGTTGAAAGGTGTTTGAGGATTCCTGCACCAGTGCTGTGCGAAGGCTAGAGCTGCCTTACCAGAGAGAACGAAGAGGACACCTCCAGCAACAGCTATGCGGCTCTTGGTGACAGGATCCTCCTCCCCAACTGTAGTGCATTTCATGCCCACCACGCTCACGATGATGCCAAAGAAGCCCAGGAGGAGAGAAATGACCATGAGAGCCCGGGATGTCTGGATGTGAACTGCAAGGGGGGAAGAAAAACTGCTCCCAGCAGGTGCCTTTGGCAACAGCTGGGCACTGGAAAGCAAGGTCACCGCATTCCACGCTGGTGATGGACCTGTCCTTAATCCTGTCCTTGCTGTGTAGCTCCCATGTAATATCCTCCCCACCTGGCAGACACGGAGACCTCAGCTCAGCTCAGGGCACTGCTCCCAATGCCTTCCCTCACCTTCCTCCCTGCCACCCTCATCTTGGTCATGACTCCCTGGGCTGGGAAACACCTTGCCTGGAGCAGCACCACAGTCACCAAATACCAAAAGGGTGATGCACGGTCACGGAGTGGGGAGTTTTGATGTCCCCAAGGGGCACTGTTGGTCCCTAAACATGATGCCCACATTGGAGCTCAAAGTCTACTGGGGCCAGGAGCATCCCAGCTACACAAAGGGGCTCAAATCCACAGGGCCAAGAAAGGCTCAGTCCTGGGATGGGGAGGTTGGAGCCCGAGATTCACAGATGGAGGGGGAAGCTTGGACGCACATCGAGGCTCAGCTCAGTGGACTCAGATCCTTCTGAGGGGGGTCAGACCTACGACAGGGGTGGGGCCAAGAAGGGCTTGGACCTGAAGGCAACTCAGGCCCCAGGAGGGGGCCGGGGGAGCTCAGATCCACAGTGGAAAAGGGGCACCCAGATGCGAAGAGGGTACAGACCTGTTGGGGATGTGTGTTCAAACCCATATAGGTGGGTTCAAACACAGAGAGGGGCTCAGGGCCATATGAGGGAGGGTCAAACCCCCAGCGGGGCTCAGAGTTGCAGGGGAGCAAGGGCAGCTCAAGATCCCACGGGAGCTCAGACCCAAGGCGGAGAGGGGGACGGGGGGAGGACTGCAGCCAGGAAAGGAAGCAGAACTCATCCCACGGGGCTCCGGGCCCTCGTACCCACCTTCGAGAGAGAGCAGCGAGTCGTGCAGGCGACACTGGACCTGCCCAGTGCTCTGGGCGGCGCAGCTCATCCACAGCCCCTCATGGAGCCCCACGGCCGTGATGATGGCGTCCCCGGCGTACGAGCTCTGCCGCCACTGCGGCAGCACGGCGGCCGCCAGCGCCGCCACCCAGCCGGCCAGCGCCGTCAGGTACCCGGCCAGCTCCCGTGCCCCGCCGCCCATCGCCAGCGCCGCCGCCGCGCCCCGCCCCGGCGGGGGCAGAGGGGCCTTGGGAGGAGGGGAAAGGCCGGAGGAGGGGCTCTGAGGGGGGAAGACGGGTCGGGGGAGGCCAATGTCGGGGGAGGATTTGAGGTGAAGGGAGTGATGTGGGTCTTGCGCGGGGAGGATTTGAGTGCCGAGTGGGAGAGCTGGAGCCAAGGGGGTGGGTGACCTGGAGCTTAGAGGGGATTGGGTACTGGGAGTCGGGAATTAGGGGCCTGGAGGGTGGGGACTAGAGCCCTGGGAAGAGCCTTGGGTCTGAGGGGCAGAGATTTGAGTCTGAGGAGAGTGATTTGGGGCTGGAAGTAAGGGAGTTGAGACCTAGAGGGAAGAATGTGGTCTTGGGGGAAAGATCTGGGGCATGGAGGGTATTTGGGTCCTACAGGAGAGATTTAGGTCTTGAGGGAGATGGGAACTCCTCACAGGACAGTGGAAGGATTTGGGAAAACAGGGCTCTCCAGCAGGAGGAGGGGTCGGGGGTTACCCCCATCCATGAACCCCTGCCGTGGGCTGGGAGCCTCCCAGAGGCCCCAGGTGTCACTCCAGGAATTCAACAGGGAACAGGGAAGGGGTTCATTCAGTGAGGGTAATCAGGCACACTATGCCACCATGGCACCGACAAGAGAAGCCATTGGCAGTGGTGAACTCCTGCAGGAGGGGGACAGGGGGTGTGGGGGACACGTGTCACCACCCCGGTGACACCAAGCCCATTGCAGCCCCAGGACCTGGCAATCGTTAACTGCCATGGCCTCATCAGCAGTCTGCTCACGCGCTCAGGCAGCTGGGGGTGGATGGTGGGCAGCCTCCACTGGGACCGTATGTTCATCCAGGAGAAATCATCCTCCAGACCCCCCTTGCCCACCCCAGTGTTGAACAGCCCTCCAAGCTGGATGGGGGTGCCAGCTTGGCTGCACATGGGGCAGGATTTATTTGCCCACATTCCCGGGATGGTTATGGTAATGGCCAGACATCTGCGGGAACAATTCAGTGCCCTGTCTGGGGATGCCAGGGTGCTCAATGTCCTTCTTGTTCAAGGACGGTTCCCTCCTCCCTGGAATGGTAGGTTTCTTCCCACGCCATGGGAGCAGGATCCAGGGGATGCTCAGCTGGAGATTACACTGCCCTTACTGCCCCTGGGGCACCTTGTCCCCTCCCAAACACCTTTGTGAGGGTACAGGACTACAATACCCTTAAGGTAGATGTTTGCCAGGAGGGAAGGCTGCACCACAACACTGATGACAGCCAAAGAGTGGCATCAGCCTTCAGTCCCAGCTCAGAAAGCGACAGCTTAGAAAAAAAATACCTTTATTCACCCATTTTCTGCGGAAGGCACTTAAATAGCTGCAAGTTCGGGAAAGGCACACATCTGCACCCGTGGTACTAGGGCCCCACCCCTAACACAGCATCCCACCCTTGTTCCCCATGTTACCCACCCCTGAGCCTCCATCACACACCCCAGGTCAGCTCTGCAGGGGGATGCTGGATGCTGCACGGGTTGTACAGGGCATTCTCCAATGCCCTGTTCCACCTGGGTTGTGGGCAGAGGGGGTCCCCTATGTCACCCTTATGACTGTGCAGCCTGAAGCCACAATGCTGGCATGACTAGTCCCAGCAGAGGTGTCCTGGTCCCCGTAGGATGTCACAGCTCATCCTTCCCCACCACATTGGCAGCTGGTGATTCCTTCTCCGTCTCTAGTTCCAAATCCCCCTCTTCCATGCTGAAGAGCATCTTCACCAGGTCATCCGCCTGCACACGCTCCTTTGGGCAGATCCATGGTGGTAAGCACGGCCACTGTCCCACCCAAACCCCCTATGTGCTGCTGGGAGGGAGCTTACCCGCTCACTGTGCCGAGGGTCCAGGGTGAACCAGAGGGCAATGGCACAGCGCTGGCCCTTGGTCACAGCCTTCACCCCATGGGGGTTCTCTGAGCCAGAGGAGAAGCCCACGGCACGGCCGCACTGCGGCTGAACCTCCGCCTGTCAAGGGTGGGAGACCCCAGTCAGGGGTGAGTTGGTTCCCCCCAGCCCAAGTTCATCTTTTGCAGTGGCTCAGGGGAAGTTGCCAGGGGACAGGGCCAGCAGGCAAGGAGCTGGATTTGATGCTGCACATGGATCCTTGGAGCTGAGCTACTCACGGTCTGAGTCTTAGCATCCAGCTCGGTGAAGTAGAAAGCTCCTCCTTCAAAGTCCCCGTTGAGGTAGAGGATTGCACTAAAGGGAGGAGGGGACAAGTGGAGGTGACAAGCAACCATCACCCGAGCTCCCCAACACTATGTCGATAGCCACAGGCAGGAGAGGCCAGGTTTGGTGTCCTCCTACCTTGCTCCTCCCAACCCAGCTGCCACCAAGTCATGGTAGCCTTAGGTGGGGAAGCTGCAGCTGACAGCCAACACCAGTACCTGTAATCCCGGAAAGTGTAGGCCGGGGGTTCCTTCACGCACACCAGTGCCTCTGCATTGAGAATACAGTTGTCCACATGCACCTCATGGCTGTTGTCACTCCGACCTTCTTGCTTCTCTAGAGTGGAACATGGCATGTCAGGACCCCCCTGTGCAAGAACAGGGTCCATCCCCAAGTTTCCTGTGGCTGGAGGTGACAAGAAAGTCATGTGTAGCCTAAAGAACTTCCATTCACTGGAGCGGGGATCGTGCAAGGTCATCTGGGTGGCATAAAACACTGTTGACTTGTCCCATGGCATTTCCATGGCCCTCCAGGCACAGCCTCTCCCAGCATTCACTCCAAAACACCTCCCAGTGATGAAATCCTGTATGGCATGAAGCCATCTGCCCTGTTAGAGGAAACCAGCAGAGCTGCCGCTCATCTTCCCAAACTTGGCTTAGGGACAAGCTTCTACACCCTCTTGGGAAGAGAAGTGGGTTAGGGAGAAGCAAGAAGGTCTCCAAAGAAAGGTCCAAGGCTAGACCAATCCAGCTGTTAGAGGAGATCCAGACAGGACAAGACTTTCTCCTCTGGACCATGCTCACCGTCAATGGCTGTGCGGCACACCAGGTGGGAGTAGGAGAAGTGGAGCGGGACCTCCAGGCGGAAGTAGGACTCCATCATGTGCCGCACCTTGTCTGTCACGTTGTAGTACAAGTAGGCACTGTGCAGGGGCACCTTGCCTTCCTGGCCCAGCTGTGGGGGACAGACAGGACAGGGGCTCAGCCCCAGCTGGGCATGGGCAACCACCTGCCCAGAAACTACCTTCCCTTGTTCCCACAGCCTGTTTCTCCACGCAGCCACCCCAACCTTGAGGGCCTTGAGGACAGTCACGCCATAGAAGGTCTCACTGGGAGTGTGAGGAGAGGTCTTCCCCCGATAGCCATCCCCGGCCGAGGCAGCTGCCTGCAAAACCCAATTGGTGTTACTGGTCTGATGTCTGAGCTGCAGGACGGGACCTCTCAGCATTCTCTGTCCATCCCTGCCTGCTCCATCCGTCCTTGCACTCACATTAGTGAGTCTCTGCAGTTCCCGGCACTCCTCAGCAGAAAGGAGTCCATCCACCACGACACGCTGGGAGCCATTCAGGGCCTTGGAGTTCATGGTGACACTGGCTCCTTCATACACCAAAGGGCCACCTGTGGCACAAATGGGAATAGGCAACATGGGGATGGATGCCACCAACTCTGGGGTGTAGTGCTGGGGGAAGCTGCTGGTGCCACCCATGTGTGGAGGGACCGTGAGCTGGCAGCAGGGGTCACAGAGGTCCCCATCCCACCTCCCCTCTTCTGCACCTTCTCGGATGAACTTGCTCATGTCGGCAGACTCCTTGGCCTTCTCCTCCACCAGTGTCTCGATCTCCTTCATAAGGTTGCCGATTTCCTCAGAGATGCGTGCTGCTGTCTCCCGCTCCGCCCTGGGCATGCAGCAGCCATCAGCATCACCACCCCACTGTCCCCACATGAGAAATGAGGGCCACTAAGACAGGGGCAGGACAAGTAGTCTCAGGTGCCGGTGACAAAGCTGGCACCAAGACTGGAGAGAGTCACCTCAATGCATCCCTCACTCTGAGGTGCTTGGGGTGACCTACCAGTGCCCATCATCCCACGGGCTGATGGGAAGAAAAGTTCTGCCCTCCAGCACCCCC
>JACBWW010001733.1:0-11767 GCA_020086605.1 Lanius collurio
GCTGGGCTCAGTCCAGACAATGTTGTTCTCCAGCTGCACCAAGAGCAGTTCAGGGGCTCTGTGGGGGAATTTGGGTGGTTTTCGTATTCCCAGGCAATAATTCAGAGACTTTGTGCCTAATCAGTGTGTACTAGAAATGTCTCCATGCTGGGGAAAAGAAGTATTGGAAAAGTGACAACAAGTATGTGATATGCAAGAGATGGGATGTGTAAGAGAAAATAAGATATCTGACATTTGAGACACTGAACCCAGTGGAAAACTTCAGCCCACTCAAAGCCAGGGTTGATGTTTGCAAAGGAGGAGCAAAACACACTTCAGTCTGTTGGCAACAACAAGAGCAGTGATCTCTGGGTTACTGCTGTGTCTGCTGGGAAGTGTAGAACAGGAGCTATGATCCAGAGAGCAGAAATGGGAATGCCCCAGCTCTGGGTCTTTCCTGTTATTTGTGGGGATTTGGAGGATGCATTTGGACACTCTTGGCTAAATTACACAGTTTAGGGGTGAACAAGGCACTGCTGGGGTAGGGGTTGGACCAGATAGTCTTAGAGTCTTTTCCAACCTAAACAATTCCATGTTGCTCTGTTCTAAGTGTGAATCATCACACCATGAAGTGAAGCCTGCAAAGGAGGGTGGACATTGCAAGAGAAGAGAGCAGAAGGGTGGCACAGGCTGGTGGGACTCAACAGCAGCAGTCAGGAGGCTCCCAACACAATCTGGGAGGTTGTATGTGCACATGGTGATGGACAGAGGCTGCTGCTGTGTGGAGACAGAGGACAGAGTGCACAGACAGGAATTAACCAGGCAGAGGAAGTGGCTGAAGGAAGTGCTTATTTAAGCTGAGGTGGTAGCCAGTAACGTTGGTGAGCTGGGAGCGTGTGTCGATCTCCTGGAGGACAGGAAGGCTCTGCAGAGGGACCTGGACAGGCTGGATAGGAGGACTGAGTCCAGCAGTGTGAGGTTTAACGAGTCCAAGTGCCAGGTCCTGCACTTTGGCCACAACAACCCCTGCAGTGCCCCAGGCTGGGGGCAGAGTGGCTGGACAGTGACCAGGCAGAGAGGGACCTGAGGGCGCTGATGGACAGGCTGGACATGAGCCAGCAGTGTGCCCAGGGGGCCTGGATCAGGAATGGTGTGGCCAGCAGGACCAGGGCAGGGATTCTTTCCCTGTACTGGGCACTGCTGAGGCTGCCCCTCGAGTGCTGTGTCCAGTTCTGGGCCCCCCAGTTCAGGAAGGACGTGGAGATGTTTGAGTGTGTCCAGAGAAGGGCAACAAGGCTGGGGAAGGGCTTGGAACACAAGCCCTGTGAGGAGCAACTGAGGGAGCTGGGGTGGTTTAGCCTGGAGAAGAGGAGGCTCAGAGGAGACCTCATCAGTCTCTACAACTCCCTGAAAGGTGGCTGTAGCCAGGTGGGGGTCAGGCTCTGCTCCCAGGCAGCCACTGACAGAACAAGAGGACACAGTCAAGCTGCACCAGGGGAGGTTCAGGCTGGACACCATGAAAAAATTCTTCACTGAAAGAGTGATTGGGCACTGGAATTGTCTGCCCAGGGAGGTGGTGGAGTCCACCGTGCCTGGATGTGGCACTTGGTGCTGTGGTTTAGTTGATAAGGTGGTGTTAGGTCACAGGTTGGACTTGATGACCTCAAAGGTGTTTTCCAGCCTAGTTCATTCTGTGATTCTGTGAGCTGCTTCCAATAAAACCTTGCAATGCCATGTTCTCCAGCCTTCCTCCAGCAAGTGCACATGCCAGTGCACCATTTTGCAAAGCACTGTGCCACAGTGTAATTCTGGGAGTTATGGCAAGCTTACCTTTGGAGCTGGAACCAAACTCATGGTTTCTCCAGGTATGTCTGGATGCCCAGGTGGACGTTCTTCTTTCAGTTCACACATTATTTTGCCTATTTTGCCACCCTGCAATATATTAGCAACAGGACTATGAATTTTTAGCTGATATGAAGAGTGATTTCCATGGCTGCAGGTATATTCTCCCCTCCCTATTCCTGAGAAGGAACATAGCAGAGGTTTTACATGTGCAACAGGAATTTTCTTGGAAAGTCAGCAGGAAGTGGACTCCTAAATCCAGCTCCTCTAGCAGAGGAGAAGCAAAGCAGGATGGTGAAAGCCAGCACAGACCAGGAAAATGAGGAGGGGTGAAACTGGTTTCATAAAGCTGTAGTAGGGAAAAAGGACTTTTCTAGCATGTGGATAGGAATAGTTGGAGATAACCAGACTCATAATTGTATGTGAACACAAAAAATACACATATTGGGTCTCTGCTTTGGAGATCCTTGAGGTGTAGGGGGTGGGTTTCTTTTGGTGGGGTATTTAATTGCTGCAGGCTCCATTCAGTACTGCTCTGGATATTGTAGAGGCTTGTGCTATTGTGGGACTATGGAAGTAATTACAAACTCTCTTTTGGACCTGGGACGAGACTTCTGGTTTTGCCAGGTACATTTATCCTGATTTTTTTACTAATTAGCAAGTTTGTTAATACACACCAAGATCTGGGAATGGCAGCTGTCATAGGCATTGTTGCCCACCTGTGGCACTTAGCTCAGGGCAGCTGTCCAAGCTGGCAGGCACGTGCTTCCAGTGCTCCTCCTCCAATTGCAAAGAGGCTCTGGTCATCTGCAAAGTCAGTCATGAGGATTTGTTCTCTCCTAAAGGATCTATCCATGCCACTTCCATTGGCCTCAAGAAAAACTATGGGTTATATAACTCAGACAGAAATGCATTGGAAAACAAGGATGTTTATAATATTTACATTGCCAGCCAAGAGGCAGGGATGTGCACTCACAGCCCAGAAAGCCAACTCCATCCTGGGCTGCATCCCCAGCAACACTGCCCAGATTGAGGGATTGATTCTCCTCCTCTGCTCTGCTCGGGTGAGACCCCACCTGCAGAGCTGTGTCCACCTCTGGGGTCCTTGGAAAGACAAGGACCTGCTGCAGTGGGTGCACAGGAGAGCCACAAAAACACTCAGAGGGATGGAGCAGCTCTCCTGTGACAGGCTGAGAGGGATGGTTTAGATGCTTTAGCCTGGACAAGGCTCCAGAGAGATTTTATTTCACCCTCTCAGTTCTTCAGAGTACTTTCAGACTTATAAGAAAGATGGAGACTAAGTTTTTAAAACAACCTGTAGTGACAGGACAGAGTGTAATGGTTTTAAACTAAAAGAGGGTAGATTCAAACTGGAGTTAAAGACAGTTTTTTTACTGTGAGGGTGGTGAAACACCAGCACAGGTTGCCAGAGAGGAGGTACATGCCTGGAAACATTCAAGGTCAGGTTGGATGATGCTCTGAGCAATCTTAACTAGATGAAGTTGTCCTTGGCCATTGCAGGAGAGTTGACCTAGATAACCTTTAAAGTTCCCTTCCAATCCAAACCACTCTGTGCCTCTATGATTTAGAACATATCCACTTGGGGCAATATCACCATTTTAGCTGGTCTTTGCTTGTATCAGAATACCACCAAGGAGCACTGCACTATAACATTATTAGTATCAGTGTTGGAATGGCTTTGACTGCCTTTTAGCTGGATTATCTGATGTACAGACACCCTACTACCCACAAATACTGCAAGGGGATGCTGTTTGCCACTGAGACTTCCAGGTTTGCCGAGCTGTCGCAGCTGCAGGACCATTTGTGATGCTCCAGGCACTGCACAGCTGAGAGACAAAGTGTGAATTCCCAAGAAGTAGAGTTATCAGACTGCCTGTGAGGCTCCAAGGCCTAGGCAGGGGCACAGTGTGCCATAGAAACCTCTAAACACATAATGGTAACCAAGGCAAACGGGGTCCTCACAAAGGTTTCCTGGGTCGTGTGAGTTATGGGGATGGAGAGGGAGATAACAGACATTAGGGAAAAGAGCCATGTTGGTGATAAAGGCACGAGGGTAGTAAGCACCCAGGAGAAAAGCTGGACTGTAAGGCTGTGGCCCTTAACTGCCCAGCTGAGAGAACTGGGATTTTAGGTGATGTTACAGGTGGGAAAGCAGATAATTCCTTGTATTGCCCCAAAATATTTAACACCATACAACTGTAACCAGGGAATGAATGAACATTTTAAAAAAAATTGATCTCTGTGTTTCTGATCCTGATAATTTTCTAGTAGATTTATTTGGTACTTTGACAGTGTCTTAAGTCAGCAAGTTTCATCATTGCTCCCTTAAGTTATCCCCTGCTCTGGACTGTCTGTTGACCCAGCTGCCAGCTTGCATTTCAAAAACCTGCCCACATTTTTGTAGAGGCTGGCACCAGTGTGCCAACCAGGGATACACAAAACCCACATTTGGAACTGGAACCCAGCTTGTTGTCACCCCAAGTAAGTTTGAGCTTTCTGTTCCAAATTAACCCCAGGACAGGTAAATGATTTGTTTGTTGGGTAGATGGACCAGTGTTGGGCTTTTGATGGGGGACCCTTCATTCTTGGACCAGGGTAAAGGAGCAGAGGAGGCTGCTGATCTGCCAAGCTCTTTATTTCACAGGCTCACAGCTTCCTTGAAGGCAGAGTTCAAAGGGAATTACATGATAAAGCCAAGCAGAAGCAGCAGCAGCAGGCAAAACCAGCAGGCATAACACAGCTTCTTCTTCTATATACCCTATTGAATTCTATTATTTTTGTTCCTTACAGAAGCATGGATTGTATTTGTTAATTAACCAATCAGATTAATACATGATTCTAGTTTTCTTTTCTTAACCTATCCTGGTCCAATTCTAACATTCATAGTTCTTACACAAGTGTTACACAGGTATTACACAAATTTGCATGTGCAGTTTCTATCAGTTCTTATTGTTTATGTGAACACTCTGTGTAAAAAATGTGAATAGTATAATTCTACCTATATTTTGTCTAAAGTAAAAAATTGTGTGAAAGGGGGACACTGCTGCAGTAAAATCTGTGTCTAAGGTTTCTGCTGCATCTCTTCAATATTTAAGGCACTTTTTAAGGCACTTAGCATCTGTCTCTTCTAAAAGGTATAAAAATCTCTATTTCTACCTCCCTTTGGTGTGACTTCATGTATCTCATCTTATCCAAAGGTTTTAACTCAACCCCTGTGCTTTGGCTTTCCTCTGGGCCTGAGTCCAGGGAGGCTTTCATTCCAACAGACCAGGCATTTCATGGAAGCATATTCCAACTTCTTTTCAGCTTCCCTTGGCAAAAGCCAGCTGGGATAGAAATGCTGTCTTGCAGTGCAAGCAGGGCTTGGCTGTGGTGTGGCAGTGACCCACTGCAGGGCAGAACAGTGAGAGAAGGTGGTGCTGGCCAGGTTTAATAGTCATGGCAGAGTGAGTGGAGGGTCTTCTGACTAAGGGCTTAGAGACTGGGTTTTTAAGTCTTAGCCTAAGAGAGCATGTAGTGATCTTTCTGTTCTAAAAGCCATAACCATTATATGATTCTAAGAATTTTTTTTTCTAGAAACAAAACCTCTGCTATGTATAATTGAAAACTTGATCTGGCAATTGAAAACCAGTCTGATTTTGGAAGAAAATGCGTGGGAAAGCATTTTGTGAAAACGACAAAGGTTCTCAGGAGGTGCATAAGCAGCCACTTCGAGTCCTTTTATTTCCGGGAAATTGTCACACAGATGAGTTAATCCATCTCAGTCACCCATGAAAGAGCAGATTAGATAAGCAGAATTGCTCCTTCTAAATCCTTTCTTAACGTTGTTGAAAGGAGCAGGAGAGGAGATGGTAGCAATTCTCTCTCTCCTGTGGTTTAGATGGTGCATGAGTAGATCCCTACATGAGCACAAACAGGGTATTGTTTCCTGTTGGAGTGAAAGCCTCTCTGGACTCAGGCCCAGAGGAAAGCCAAAGCACAGGGGTTGAATTAAAACCTTTGGACAAGCTGAGATCAATGAAGTCACATCAAAGCGAAACAGAAATACAGATTTTTAACTTTGACTAGAAATATGTGCTAAGAGCTGTAAACATTGAAAAGCTGCAGCAGAGACTTTAAACACAGTTCTTACTGCAGCACTGTTACCTTTTCACAGAATTCTTTACTTTAGACAAAACACAGATAGAACTGTACTGCTCACATTTTAAGACTGTTCACATAAACAATAAGTGCTGATAGAAACTGTACACACATCTGTGTAATACCTATGTAATACTTGTGTATGACTTATGACTGTTAGAATTGGACCAGGATAGGTTAAGAAAAGGAAAACTGGAATTGTGTGTTAATCTTATTGGTCAATTAACAAATATAATCCACACTTCTGTAAGTTTAGAGAAGAAGAAGCTGGTTTTTCTTGCTGTTTTCCTGCTGCTGCTGCTGTTACTGCTTGGCCTTATCATTTAACCCCTTCGAACTCTGCCTTCAGAAAACTGTGAGACTATGAAACAAATAACTTAGCAGGACAGCAGCCTCCTCTGCTCTTTCACCCTCACCCATAAAGGTAGGGTATCCCATCAAAAGCTCAACAATAAGAAATTTAAGAAAAATTAATGTAATTTTTTTCTGAATGTGGAACACAAGCTAAAAGCCCAGGATTTGTCCTGGTTTGATACTAGAGAACTATTTATTCCACTGAGTACTTGATTTCTCCTCATATACTGGGTATCTTCCCCTATTAATTCACTGTTACTTTTGGTTCAGTGGGAAATCTTTCCCTTAAAAGGTTTATGAGAAAGGCTTTGGATGGGTTTTGGTTTTTTCCTCAAGTATAATTACAGAGGCAAAAACAAACACATTTTTTGGAAGGACACCAGAATGATGCCTGAACTGTGTGAGTGAAGCAGCCTATTCACATTTGCAAACAGTGAATCTTTCCTCAGTCTCTGCACTTTGGATGACTTTGCTAATGCTGGACTAGGACCTTCTTCTGCTACCTGTCTCCAGACAGAGTTCAGACAGTCTAAGAAGAGTTCCAGTCCTAAATTTGTTAATCTCATCTTGCTGTAGCCACCCCAGCATCAAGCTGGGAATGGAGGAGATGAGGAACATTTATTTCCTCATCTGTGAGTGATAAAGAAGATTTTGAGACACTTTCTAGACTTTCCCCATGGAAAGAAATTTAAATTTCTTCATGTGGGAGCTAAGCCGTTTTCAGTAATTCTGCAATATGACAGATTTCACAGAGGACTTCTGGTAGACCTTTTGGAGCATGCATTGGAGAACAGACAGGAAACATCCCTGAAGTGCTTGTTAATTCATTGGAGTGTCTCCTCTGGGGGCAAGATTAGCCTGTGTGAGTGTGCAGGGGGTACAGGTGGCCCTGGAGTGGGGCAGTAGCTCCAGGCTGACTCTAGATGTGGAAAATGTCTCAGGCTGAGGAGTGGTAAGAGCACCAAAGATTCTGTCACACCAGTTCCAGTCTGACCAGAGATGCAGATGGTTTGCTTTGGAAGGAATGGAGAATGTGCACTTTCTGCATGATACCAGCTGGGAATTAAACCAGTTCAGGATTTCTGTTTCAGCTTGGTTGAAGGGGAAAGAAAAAACAGGCACAGGTCTCAGTCTGATGCTGGAACAGGGTTCTACTGCTCTCTCCCTGCAATCAGCCTCTAGTTGGCTGTCTCTGTATACTGGGCAGGAATAGCACTCCAACAGCTCCTGCTCTCCCACCTGGAAGACAACCTTTAGTAAAGATAAAACTAGGCAGCATGGGAAGCTCAGAGTGCCATTATTTACTTCTCACTCTTTCCTGTAAATAGAGGGCATAAATACACAACACCTCCAGCACATGCACCAGCTCATTAAGACAGAATAACAGTGCTGTGGTTGCAGTGGGTGGTATTTACCAAAACTATCTGCAAACTTTCACAGCAGTGGGCAAATACACAAAGGAACTTACAGGAACTGAACTGCAGCACCAGAACAGAGGCAGCTGCCACTCTGAGTAAGAACAGGAAAGTAATATTTTGCAAAACTGCTGAAGCTTCCTGTGGAAAACAGGCTTTATTGTTTCATGTGTTCAAGATCAAAGCATTGCACAGATTGAAAGGGAGAAAAACACCCTAATTTGGAGAGAGGTGGGTACTTATCTCCAGAAAGCACAGTACTCATTATGAGAAGGAAGCAGAGCAGCTTGATAAATTCCTCCTCAAATTCCAGCACCTCTTCTCTCTCATTTCCCTGTACCCATGGCAATGATCTACCCTGGCTCATCTGTATTTTATGCATGGTTCTATCATCAAGATTTTTAGCAGCTCCTGCCTTCCTCTCCCCAACAAACAATCACTGAAACTTATTTCCAAAACACTGACTGGGAGTAGGGGTGGTGGGGAGTGGGGTTAAGGGAGTCCCAGCATACATTAGGCTGTATTTCTGCATAGTTTGCAAAGAGTCTCATCAGGTTCTTCAAACCCAGGACAAAGCCAGAATGGATGAATTACAGCTCAGGAGATGGGCCAGAGAATGAACCCTTGGGCTTTGTGGATTAGTTTTTTCTGAGATCATACTAACAGAGAAGTATGGCTGTTTCTCTAAGGTGGCAACAGCTGGGAATGGAACAGATGAAGAACATTTATTTCAGTGATAAAGAAGATTTTGAGACACTTTCTAGGCTTTCTCCATAGGAAGAAATGAAAATTTCTTCATCTGGGAGCTAAGCTGTCTTCAGTATTTCTGCAACACTTAGTGAGGTGTGTGAACAAGGAGAGAGCAAAGATTAATCTAAACTCTCAATCCTACACAAGAACACTTAATCAGTTTATAATGTGAACTGAAGCTCTCATTGAAATCTGTGAAGGCCAACAGAAAATGCAGCCATGGGATTGCTGAGACCCCCAGATGTGCATTGTGGTTACACTATGTCTGTAGTGATATTTCATCCAGAAATGAGAGCGCTGCAGTGTCTGGAACATTTTACTGTTAGCCATGAACAAAGATTTAGGAATGCACCTTCTCATAGAATCAGATGAAGTGTATCTTTAGAGTACAAGTTTATGAAGTTAAATATGCAAAAAAGGGTTTAACCACAGGTCGTGTTTTGATATGTGTGGAAAATCCCAGTCTGACTGACTTGCTAACAGAGTTTGAAGCAAAAAAACAGTAATGAGCCCCAGGTGTCTTATATCTGCAGTGCCTCAACCCCCTCTCTGCAGGGTAAAATTTTGTAAAAAAATTGGTACTGCCCTGTCAAGCAGTGGAACATAATGAAATATTTGTTTGTTTCCCTTTTCTTTCCCTGAATGCTGCCCTGTATTCCTACTTCCCCAGGGCTTCTCGAGCTTCTGCTGTAGGAGCACTGGTGGTAAATTTGGACCCCTTCAGATTTAGTGGTTTATCCACTGCCCCTCAGGACACAGGGAGGAAGTGGGAATTCACATTTTGTGGATTTGACTGAACATTTGCAGAAAAAGCAGGATGGCCCTGGGCTGTCTCAAGAATCACAAAATCACAGAATGGTTTGGGTGGGGAGGGACCTTAAAGACCAAAGGAGGGCCACCTTCTGCTAGGCCAGGCTGCTCATGTGCTCTCTCCACCTGTCACACACCTTGTCCTTGGGTGTACCCAGGACAAGGTGCCAGGCTGCAGAGCAGAGTTGTCACCCAGAGGAATGGCTGGGTGAGACATGGACATCCAGGGTGTGGGTGTCCACGAGACTTTTCAGAGGCTCCAGGAATTCTGCCTGGCCACTCTGTGTCTCCCCCACAATATAAGCCAACAGAAGTACCTTCTGCATCATCTGCTGTAGATGTTTTGGTTCGCTGAAGGTGTCCTAGCACAAGATCCCAATGATCAGGCAACTTGCCACTGGAGTGATGGAGAAACCTGCATTTCTAAGTGACTCTGTGTTAGGACTGAAGGAACTATGAACATGTAGTCTCACCTAATGACTCTTCTTTTCTCCACTTGCAGAAGTCAATCCATCTCCCTCAGTCTACAGGCTGACCTCTAAAGATGACCAGGATTTGGAAATGTGCCTTATCACAGATTACTCCCCTGAAAAACTCACTCTTAACTCGGCTGAGCAGCACACATCCGCTGTCGTGGAGGTGGCAACTGCTGAGAACCGTGAGGAATCCAGCTACCTGTCAACCTACTGGGCCAAGAGGGATGAGATGCAGTGTGGTGCCAGCCACGAGGGCTTTGGAGAGCTGGAGGGGCAGGATCCTGAGAGTGGTAATGGCACTGCTGGGCGTGTGCAGGGTTGGAGGCATTCTGGGCTCTGTGCTGTTGGTGTGAGCAGGACTGGGATGCAGCTCCCAATCCTGTGAGCTGTGCTCCCACAAGACAGAGGAATGTTGCCTTGTTGCCTCTGTTTCCTCTCTCCTTCATCCTTGGTGGAAAAAAGATTAAGGTTCGGTAGACTGGTACAGTCATAGCAGAGAGATCTTAAAAACACACTGAGGGGGATAAAAAGCTTGAAACTCCTTTGTCCAATGGGACACTGAAGCTTAGTTAGGTCATATTTTATGCTTGCCCTGAAAAAAAAGGAGAAAAGACTGCTTATGGGAGGGTTTGTTGGCCAGAAACTCTAATTTAGTCCTTCTAAGCAGAGTTATCTTTATAGACCTCTGAAGAAGTATATTTTTGTTGCTAATCAAACTTATTGTTACTCTTTGCAGGTGCCAGCACTGTCTGTGTCACAGGGCTGTCCCTACACTTCAGGACAGGTATGTAACACAGCATGTTAGGAGAAAAGTTTGGTCTGACTAAAGCAAATGCCTTCCCACGTTTTTGCTGATTTTCCCCGCTTGCAGAATTCTTTTTGCAGCAAAAGGTCAGACTGGAAATTTCCAAAAGGGGCCCCACAGGCTTTAAACATCAAGGCTGAAAGTCATGGTGTTAATGCAGCCTCCTAGACCCAAGCTGATAATTTTATGCAACCAATGCAGCCAGTGCCCACATGCTCTTGCTCTGCCTCACCACAGAGCTGCTGCCCACCCCAGAGTGACTCCAGCTCCTGGGATGAGTCAGCACTGTCACATTTGAGACTTCAGAAGAGTTGGGTTATTTTTGGGTGCAGAAACACCTAATGAAGCAATAGCTAAGCAGGTGGTTTCTGTGGCTGTGCTCAGGGTTCACTAAAGCTGAGGTGCATCCAAGCCAGCTCAGCCTCAGCTCATGGCTGGCGAGGGGTCAGGGCAGTGCTGCAGCCCAAGGATCTGCTGCTGGGGCCACTTCAAAGACCAGAGCCCTGTGCCTGAGCCTGCCCTGCTCACAGAACAGCTGTGCTCTTGCAAATCTTTCCAAAACATCATTTTAGAAAAACACTCACCAGGAAACACAGCTGATTTGATCAGCCTTTCAGCTCTCTGAAAGGTTTTCAATGATAAACATACCACAAGTTCTTGCTGACAGCTCCCAGCTTCTCCAGGATAGATCAATGTATTTTCAAATACAAATAGCTTTGTGACTTCAGAGTAATATAAAATTCAAATGCAATTATGTTCTATGATTAAAATAAAATTTGCTTTCCCCCTGCCCATTTTTAAAAATTTTAGAGAGAGGAAGGAGGGCTGACAGTGCACAGTACTTAAAACCAGTTAGATAGCTGGCACACCAGCCTATTGGATAATTAGGGGTTATTGAACAGAAGAAATTACAGTCTCTCAGTCCTGCTCCCTATCTCCCCTCCTGTCCTACCAGCTGACTCCACCACACAACGGAGCAGCTTCATTAAGAAGGGCTTTTAAGTCTGTCTGGAACACGAGGATGTGCTCTTGTGCTCTTGTGACTCTCATTTTCTGTTTTTTCCAGATGAACACTTGAACACACTGTCTTTATCACAGCTGGGCCTCAAAATAGTTTTAATGAAAGCAATAATTTTTAATGTGCTGATGACGATGCTTATGTGGAAGAAAAAAAA
>JACBWW010001734.1:0-11758 GCA_020086605.1 Lanius collurio
CCCCATGGCACCGACCAGGACAGGTTGGCAGACAGGAACATTCTCAGACCAGAGCAGCTCAGGCACTTCAGCAGCGATTTGGGCACTTTGGGGGGGACACCCCGGATGGGCAGACCCAGGCCAGGGACTGGGACAGACAACTGGAATTCCTGGAGAACAGATGGGCTCAGGTGGACACGTTCTGCCAGCACAACTATGAGACTGTGGCCCTCTCTGCCCAGCCTGGGCAACACTGCAACACCAAAATCCTCTGGAATGTTCTCCTGAACCCCAAATTCACCCCCAAATCCAAGTAAAATGGAGCAGCTGTGTAAAACTTTGTTTGATTTCATTATTTTTATCCACATTTTGGATGATCTGGGGAACTATTTAGGTTAGAAAAGACCTCCAAATCATCCGGGGTTGATTTATGCCACTGGAAGAAATAATTGGACAGAACAGATGAAATTCTTTAGTGTGTAAAGTTAAAAATCAGCTCTTCCCAATGAATTTCCAATGTTGATCTGAGTCCTGATGGATGTTCCTGCCCCTGTTTTCCCCCAGGTGCCCATGGGGATCCAGGAGAACGTGGACAGCACCAGCCAGGGCCTTCCCAACCTGGACCACAGGGAACGTGGGTCACCAGGGCTCTTCCCAATGGGGGTCCTCTGATGGGGGATGAAGTTGGAGCAGAGGATGAAGCTCTTGCCACAGCCAGAACACTCTCAGGGCTTTCCCTTACTACTGCCTCCGTTGGTGTCAGGTCAAGTTAGAGCTGCTGGAGAAGCCCTTCCCACACTCAGGACACTCATAGGGCCTCTCCCCTTGTGTGGACCCTCTGGTGCTTGCCCAGTGTTGAGCTCTGGCTGAAGCTCTTCCCACATTGCCCACACTCATAGGGCCGTTCCCTGGAGTGCAGGCGCTGGTGCTGGATGAGGCTGGAGCTCCCTCTGAAGCTCTTCCCACATTCCAGGCACTTGGAGGGCCTCTCCCCCGTGTGCACACAGTGGTGGGTGAAGAGGGTGGAAGTGTGGCTGAAGCTCTTCCCACATTCCAGGCACTTGGAGGGCCACTCTCTGGTGGGAAGCTGCTGATGGATCACCAGGTTGGAGATCCAGCTGAAGCTCCGGCTGCCGTCCCGGCACAGGGTGGGTCTTTGCTCCTCAGAGCCCCCTGGGCTGGGTTTGCAGCCCCTCCTCCTGTGGGATCTCTGGGGCTTTTTGCCAACGCCATCCTGCCGGGGATGGACTGGGGGGATCTCCTTCCCCTTCCCTGTGGCACAGAGGCAAATCCCATCCTCTCCTTGTCCTTCCTTCCCCAGACAAGGAGCTGAGGATGAAGCCCAGGGAGGACAAATCCCCATAGCAGAACCTGGTGGAAGAGGCCGTTTTGAGCAGCTCCACAGCGCAGGAATCCAACAGGAAGGAAAAGCCCCAGAGATCCCACATGAGGAAGGGCTGCAAACCCAGCCCAGGGTGCTCTCAGGAAGAAAGACCCACCCTGTGCTGGGAAGGCGGCCGGAGATCCAGCCAGAGCTTGGACATGGTGGTTCATGAGCAGCTTCACAATGGGGAGAAACCCCACAAGTGTGGGGAATGTGGGAAGTGCTTGACCATACCAGCTCATTCAAACAATCCCTCCACTTGAAATCATTTTTATTCCTTGCAATCCACCACACATCTGCCTCGAGCTAAAGTATGGGTCAGGAATTTGCTTACCTGCAGGAGTGTGCACCACCCGGCTGCCGGTTACACTCTCCACAGCACGTTGGCCCCACCGCGCTGCCTCGCAGGACTGATGCCGGGGGCGCCTTGTGGCTTCTTGTAGCCCAAGAACACCAGAGCTTATAGGAGGGTCCACAGCGAGAGCCCACAGCCCATTGAAGAAGGAGGCTGGACTCTCAGGACTGAGAACAAATCTAGAACCTTTAATGTTGCCAGAGGTTGACACACACCTCAGCCCTAAAGTCAGTCTCAGGGCTGAGAACAAAGAATTAGGTTTTACAATAGTTTATGTATGGGGAATAGACAGGGAGTGGTTAACGGGGGGAACCAATAGGGAAAGGGAAGGGGTAGGGACAACAGCACAAACGACAAGGGGTGCGGTCCAATGGGGCAAACCGAGGGGAGGGGCCCTCTCCGGTCGGCCTATCACTCGACAGCCCTGGGGGAAGCTTCTGGAAACTGGGCTGGGGTGCCGAGCGACAGGCAGGGGAGAGGGAGCTGACTGACGGGGCAATCAGGGGGCTGTCTAATGGCAGAAACCATTTGGATCAAGCAAGCGGGGGAGGATAGGAACGAACCACAATATAAGAAAACAGGACCCGTGACATGAACGCAATAGAATTAGAACTAAATCACACAACACAACACTTACCAGCCAAGGCCCCTGGGACCTTGTCACTTGGGGGGTGGATACCCTTGTGTATCCACAGATACTGGCCCACGGTGGGTGCCAGCAAGGTGTGTATGTCCTGATTTGTGGCAGAATATCCCACCCCTGTTGGGCCAGATCCTGAGGATAACAGCAACACAGGCTGATGGCCTTGGCAGCATAGCTCGAGCTACCTCCGTGCAGAGAGAGCATCGAGCACCGGTGAGCAAGGAGGACTGTATTGCACTGTATATCCCTGTGATCAAGGGGTATTGGCTCATACTGGGATGTACTGGAGTGCAAATGGCAACAAATAACAAGAAAATACAGGTGCCAATATGGTACTTGTCAGATTTGCTGAGCTCAGTGCCTGCTGTTTCTGCTTGGCCTGTGAGTCAGCCCAGAACCAATGTGTGGGTTACCCTGGCCAATGTGACAGGGCAAGACACTCTGTGCTTTGCCACTGCTCCTCCTGACAGTCCTTTTTCTACCTGCCTTGTTGGCTTGCTGATAGGTGACTGGCCAAAGCCTAGGCCAGTTATGCAGCTTTTACATTTATGCCGATACTTGGGATCAGTGGGTTTCATACCTTCCCTGTGCAACTCTTGAGCCACAAGAAAAAGAGCTTTTAGGATCTGTGAAAATAGACCTCTGTGTTAAGTTTCATTACTCTGGGGCTGATCAGTCAAAAGCATGGGATGTTTCTCCAAACCAACCCATATTTGCAAATGAAAGTGCCTGGTGCAATTACACCACATATTTCACACTCTACTACTGTTCCTCTGGCTTTACCTCCAGGGGTGTTTTTTATTTGCAGAGACCGAGCATGGGCTGTGATTCCATCACACATCAAGGGAGGTCCTTGCAGCTTAGGACGACTCTCACTGTTAACACCTGACACATCGATGATTTTACAGCATAAACCACAGAGGGGAAAATGCAGCATCCATTCATTTGCCCCTGATTGTAATGACAACACCAAATTTTGGCCCTCAGGTGCTCCATGGGCTGTTTCCTTCCTTTCTCCACAAGCAGCACCTGCTAAAGCACTGGGACTGTTGAACAAGTTAGGATGTTGGTTAGCTCAGCAAACTAAGGCCACTTTGCTTGCTTCAGCTGGATTGTTAACAGATGTTGGTTCAGGAAGGCATGCTACACTGCCAACTGGAGCTGCTATTGAATTTTTGTTGTTAGCACATGGACATGGGTGTGAGGATTTTGATGGAATGTGTTGTGTGAACTTGTCTGATCATTTAAAATCTATTCATGCCCACATTAAGGAATTACAAACAAGTGTGTCAAAATTGCGTGAAGAATCAGAATCTGATTGGCTCAACAGTTTGTTTAGCAATTGGTAAATTACAGGATGGATCAAAAATCTGCCTAAAATTGGATGCCTGATCCTATTGGTTATTTTTTGCATCCTGCTCATTCTGCTGGGTTTATCGTCTTTTTTGCAAAGGGCCTGCAAAAGTCAATAAACACTGCCTCTGTAATACAAAAAATGGGGGTTGACAGCTGCTCTGGGCTCCTCACAGAGTCAGACCTAAAACCAGTCAGG
Organism: Lanius collurio; assembly: GCA_020086605.1. Classification (NCBI taxonomy): domain Eukaryota; kingdom Metazoa; phylum Chordata; class Aves; order Passeriformes; family Laniidae; genus Lanius; species Lanius collurio. The sequence goes on from JACBWW010001734.1 coordinate 3,914, forward strand.
ATTTACCCATGAGAATATTACAGTGAAATTCTGCAGCTTCAGTGAAACCCACAGAGAAGGCCAAGAAGATAATCAGTGAGAGAAGATGTTCTGGAAACAAGGGGAGGATATTCTTGGTATGGGACATTGAGAGTGTACAAGGAAGAACTTGTGGATGATACGGAGCAACTCTACTTTGCTTGTACAGCTGATTGTTTTACAGCCTGAATGGTCACTGTTTGTTAGACAGCCTTGTCATTGTTTGCTAAACAGCCAATCTTTAATTAGGCCACAGCCACTGTGAAGAGGTATAAGAATAGCACTAGAGAAAGTAAAAAGTTTTTCCAACCTTCCTCGACTATGGATTACTACTAGTGTGGCTTTTAGGTCCTCCTCCAAAACAGCAACACACCAGGACAAGAAAGGACAAGTTGTCAAGGTCTCAAAGCCTTGCTTTGCTGCAAGAGTGGTGCTGCACCCACAGTGTGGAAAGCCAAGAGAAGCTGCAAGAGATCAAGGCACATCTTGTGACAGCAGCTCAAGCTACTTGTCCAGGAAAGGCTCTTGAAAAGAGCAAATATCTCTGTGGAGAAGATTCTTGCAAAAGCAAGAGCAAAACAGCTTCCCAGAAGTGAAATGAAAATGGAAAGAAACAATCCAAGCTGGTCACGTACACTATTCATTGCTTTCCTGCTGTGCTCCCCTTTTCTGTCGTGCACTAGTTCTACACCACAGTCATTCCAAACTGATCCTGCCCCCAAGAGCTAGCACTCAGCAACTTCTGAGACACTCTACACAATCATTAGCTACACACAGTTTGCCCTCTCCCTGTTTGGCTTTGAAAGCAATGCTGGAGACACCAGACACCTGCCAATGGAAGATTTTAGAGCCCAGTGCTTTGCTTGGCTGTGGCTTCTAGAGACAGGGCATGTGCTCCCGTGGGATTGCACCCTCAGCAGTGACACTACACGGCAGCAGCAAAGGTGATTCCTGGGACACTGGGCAGGGCTCAAGACTCTGCACCTTGGCTTCCCATGGCAAAGTTCACCTATTTGGACAGACTCAGCATCCAAACGAGTTTGCTTTTCTACCTGTGTCAATGAACAGCAGGAGAAAGAAGCCAGCCAGCAGTTCCTTTGCAGAGAGGGGTCTTTGCTCCAGGCTGAAAGTGCTGCCTTGGCAGGGAGGGGGCAGACAGCTGAGAGCTGAGCTGCTCTGTTGGACTGCCATCCAAACTCGGCAACAACAGTGTTTACATTCTTTTCTTGGAATCCTCCTACCGACAGTCTCCAATTTTCACCTGGAACCGGTCAAGAAAACAGCAACAGCCCCTGGCGACGAGGGCTCCGCTCCGGGCACGGCCCCGCTGCTCCCACTGCCCACCCCGAGCGGCCGGCGAGCAGCGCTGCGCCCCGCAGGGACTGCATTTCTCCCTCCGCATGTCCTGCTCTGCCCTCCCGCAGGGCTGCCTCTGCCTGGCGCTGCCAGGCTCCGCATTCGGCACTTTCCTCTGCTCCAGGCAAAGCGCGGACAGCGCTTTGTTCGCTTGTGAGGAAGAGACCGCGGCGCGGGGCGAGCGGGCGGGGTGGGGCCCGGGGCGGGCGAGCACCAGGGGCGAGTTGCAAGATTGCCGCGAATAAAAGTTCCAGTCTAGTGAAGAAGAAGCTAAACAAGCCGGTGGGTTTGGCGTGGCTGCGGGAGGAAGAGATGCTCCGTGACTCCGGTTCAGCCCCGCAGCGGAGCGGCCCGTGCGGCCCCGGGGCGCTCGGGCTCGGCCGTTGGGTGCACGGGGGGGAAACGGCGAACGGACACTCGGGCACCGGACACACGGACACACGGACAACCGCTCCCAGTGCTTCGGCAGCGGCGGCAGCGGCGGCAGAAGCAGCAAAGCACCGAGTCCACAGATACTCTGCGTCCCTTCTCCTGCTCCTCCTCTCCCTCTCCCACTGTCCCGCAGCCTCTCCCGCTCTCCCTTTCGTGCTACACCCCTCTACCCCCCCTTCCCGGCCTCCCTTTCCCCATGCCGGGCCGGGCCATGCGCCCGGCCCGCCCCCGGCCCCGGACGGGGCTGCCCCGTCCCCGCCCCCGGGCGTCCCGCCGCAGTCTCGCCTCTGCCCGGCTCTGGCCGTACTGGCGGTGGCGCTGCTGGGCGGGCATCAGTGCCGGCCTTTTTGGCAGCATCGCCAGCCCCTGGCTGCGGCCGGCCCCGGCCCCGGCCCCGGCCCCGGCCTCGGTCTCCACTCCTCCCGGTGCCCACCGAGGACACACGGGGCGCGGCCGCTTCAGCCGCCTCCGCTGTGGCTTCTCCAGTCCGAGCTCCGCCGCTCGGCAGCGCAGCCGCCGGCCCGGAGCCGCCGGTGTCCCCACCAAAAGCGGCAACATCTGGGGATGCCCGGCCCGGGGCAGTTGAGGGGCGGTCGGGGGCCGTTCGTGGCCCCGGGCCGAGCGCTGACAGCCGCGTCTCTCCGGCAGGGAACACGCAGCAGCGCCTCACGGAGCGCTACCGGCTGGGTTCGCTGCTGGGGCGCGGCGGTTTCGGCAGCGTCTTCGCCGCGACGCGGCTCTCGGACGGCGCCCCGGTGAGTGGCGGGGCCGGCGGCGGGCTCCGGAGGAGGGGGGCGGAGGAGGAGGAGGGAGGCAGAGGAGGATGGAGCTCGGCAGGGAGCTCAGTCCGCTGCTCCCGTTGGCTTGCAGGTGGCCATCAAACATGTGCCAAGAGACCGCATCCGTCACTGGGGCGAGCTGGTGAGTGAGGGGGGGACCAGCGGGAGAAGCCGGGGTGTGACGGGCGGGGGGATAAGGCAAGGCCCGGGAGGGTGGAAGCCACCAGGACTCCTCAAGGGAGAGCGGGCGTGAGGCCAGCGGAGGTTGCAGAGCATCTCGGGCTGGGTGAGGGCTTCCCGAGCCCTGGCACGGCATCAGCCCCACTGACGGCATCGTACTCCTCCCGCAGCCCGACGGCACCAGCGCACTACTCGAGGTCGTGCTGCTGGACAAGGTGTCCACCGGCTTCCCAAGTGTTGTCCAGCTCCTCGAGTGGCTTGAGCTCCCCGACCATGTGGTGCTGGTGATGGAGCGTCCGGAGCGCTGTCAGGACCTCCTCCATTTCATTCGGGCACGGGGCTTCCTGTGCGAGGAGGTGGCACGGGAGCTCTTCCGCCAGGTGCTGGAGGCCGTGCGGCACTGCAGCAGCTGCGGGGTCCTGCACAGGGACATAAAGCCAGAGAACATCCTGGTTGACCTGGCCACCGGGCAGGCCAAACTCATCGACTTTGGCTGTGGCACCCACCTGCAAGCCTCAGTCTACACCAGCTTTGCAGGTGAGCCCACACAGGGGGAGGCTCCGGCTGGCAGCATCTCACGGCCCAACACCTCATGGCCCAAGCTGGCTGTGGCAGCGGGGATTCTCCCTTTTGCTGCCAGCCATGGCAGTCTGAGTCTTCAGCCGAGCTGCTTGTGAGCGGGGGTGGCTGGGGGGCCATCTTACAGCCCTGCTGGCAGCCTTTGCCAGCCACTCTGCCTAGGACTGGTGCTGGGGCAGCCAGCACGACAAAAACACCTGTGGGTGGGGGTAGCAGAGAGGGGGGGCAGGCATCTGTGCAGCAGCTGGTTTGGTGTGCAGGCGAGAAAGGGCTTGGACTGCTCCAATTGCCTTCTTTGCCTTGGCTTAAGAATGTTTTCTGGGGCAGTGCAGGCAGGGAGAGCGAAGGCATGGTTTTTCCCCAGCCCTGAGTGGATTTTTCCTCTGCATGGAATGCTCGGGCCTTTTCAGGGCTTTCGCTGCCCTCTTGTGACACCAGTGGCTTCTTTTCCGACCCCCAGTGTGTACACCAGTCCCAGGTGCTGGCGAGAGGGCAGAGGGTCACGCCCCGTGCCGCTGGTGCGGCCCCCGCGTGCCCAGGGATGCTGGGGCAAGGCTGTGGGAGCAGCAGCATCCCCCTGAAGAACTCCATCTCTATTCCATAGGAACACCGTCCTACAGTCCCCCAGAATGGACCAACTGTGGCTTTTACCACGGCGAGGCAGCCACCGTCTGGTCCCTGGGCATCGTGCTGCACCAGATGATCTGCGGGGAGCACCCTTTCAGGAGGGGCTGGAACATGAGCTGGGGCCAGCTCTCGCTCCCACAGCAGCTCTCTCCAGGTGGATCCTCATCTCTGCAGCACGGGGGGAATCTCAGTGCTAGGAGACAGCAGCGGGCTCAGGAGCTTCCCGCTCTGGCAGCTGCTGAGGGGGTGGCACATGTCCTGCTCTCCTGCTCTCCTTCATAACAGGGAATTGATGGGAAAGTTGAGGCGCAGCTCTGAGCACAGGCAGCATGGCCTGACCATGGCAATAGTGGGGCAAAGCGGACAACAGGAGCCTTCTGCAACTGACTGGTGCTTTGTGCTTTCTGTGCCCAGAGTGCCAGGAGCTGATCCGATGGTGTTTATCCCCGTACTCCTCGGAAAGGCCCTCAATAGAAGACTTGTTGTGTGATCCTTGGGTGCAGGATATTCATGTGCCATAGAAGAAGGGAGAGAGCCACGAGCACACTTTGATGCAGGGAGCCGGTGAGTTACAGCTGCAGCCGTGCCTTGGCAAGAAGCAGCAAAGAAACGCAGGCTTTTCTGCTCTGCCGGTAGCCCTGTGCAGGGCTCATCAGACGGGAACAGCAGCCCTGCTGCTGGAGCTGAGCTGCTCTTCCCAGCACTGGTGGCCGCCATGCAAGCTGCTTTTGCTTGTCCTGCTTCACTGACAGCTGGGACCCTGGGCAGAGCACTGACAGCCTGCTCTCAGCCCCAGGCAAGAAGGAACCCCTGCAGGAGCTGTACCAGCTAGGGCTGCTGTGGTGGGAGACCTGGAGGACGACATCGAGGATGACAAGCTCTTCCTCGACCTGGCCACCAGCAAGCTGAAGAGGATGGGCTTTGATTCGGGCAACTTCCTCAAAGCCAGGCTCCACAGCGAATTTACAGATGAGTCCACACACAGGGGGATGCTCCCAGATTTGGGCATTGCACAGCCTGGCCAGGAAGCAAAGGTTCCCCCTTTGCTGGGGTGGGTGCAACTAATTCTGCAGTCGTCTGCCAAGCTGCTTTTCGGCACGGCTGGCAGGATGAGTTTGGGCTGCTCCATTGCCCTTTTTAGCTTTGGGCTCCCTGTGTCTTTTTGGGGGGCAGTGCAGGGGTGAAGGGAGAAGGCAAGGGCTTCCCTGGCCCCTGGGTGAGGTATTCCCTGGCATGTAGGGCTTGGGCCTTCCTCAAGGCCCTGATGGAGAGAAGATTTTTTTCCCTTTTTTCTTGTTTCCCCTTTTTGTCTGTAATCTCTTTTCATTAGTTTGTTGTTTGTTTCTTTAAAGGAAGCGTTCTAGGTAGTGTCCAGTGTGGACCGGGAAGCGCTTGGGAGCAGCTGCGGTGTGGGTGGGACATGCCCTTGGAGAAGGCTGAGGACCCCCTTTGGGAGCAGCTTTTCTTCCGGCGGCTGTGGCGTGAGGTGGGTCCCTGTGCTCTTGGCACGGCTGGGATAAGGGCTTTGGGGAGACGGCAGCGAGCGCATCCCGCTCTGGGCAGCTGCTGAGGAGGTGGCTGTGCCACGGCTGGCTGCAGGCTGGGCACTCGTCCTGCCCTCCTGCTCTGCTGCCAGGGCAGCGATGCCAGGCAGCTTTGGGCCCAGCTCTGAGCACGGCCAGCACGGCCTGGGCACCGCGGGCGGCTGCGACAAGGGGGACGGGAGCCTTCAGCTGACGGGCGCTTTCTGCTTTCTCTCCTCGCAGCCGGGCTCTGTGGATGCTGAGGCTGCTCTGGGCTCTGCCAGGGCTCTGCTGGGGCTCAGCCCCGGGCCCAGAGAAGCCAAAGAAGAAACACTGGGACCTGCAGCAGAGACGTCCTTGAGCATTTCAGCACCACAGCTCAAGTTTGCGGAGTGTGCACCTCCAGGGGAAAGCATGTCACCCCCCAAAAATATACTTGTTCCATAACTTGCTAAATGAAATCAGTCTGGGATGACCCCAAATGACATTTTTCAGGTTGCTCAAGCTGTAGCTCAGCCCTTCTCTGAACAGTTCTCTTTCCCACCTGCCTTTTACTTCACCAGTGTTCCCTCGTTTCCCCCAGTGAGTTCCCAGCTCATGGCAGTCTCCATCTCACTGTAGCCTTCCTTGGTGGCCCTGGCCACGGGCAAGAGCGAGCCCCAGGTTTAGGGGCTCATGCTGTCACTGGCTGAAGAACAGCAATGTCTCAGAGGTCTGGTGAGATTTGAGTGTCATTCAGAGCTGCTCTCCAGGCCTCAGCTCTGCTCACTGCTGGCTTCCCACTCCCTTTTCCTCGTCCTTCCAGCAGGATGAGCTTTGGGAATCCCCTTCGCCCTCGCACACTGAATTCAATAAACCTTTGCATTTGATGGACTGTCTTCCCTGGGAAGGACCCCAGGGCACAGCAGAAGAAAGAGACTCCCCTCCCTGAGGGAACTGAAGAAAGGTCTTGAGTGATGAACAAACTTAAACACTCCCAGGACCTTTCTCCCTGTGCAGTCAGAGGAAAAGAGGGAGGGGATGGAGGGGAAAAAAGGTGTTTCAAAGGCTTATTTTGTTCCTCAGTACCCTACTCTGGTAATAATAACTGTGCTTTGCGCCTTTAAGTTTGAGCCTGTTTTGAATTTAGAATGATTTTCTCCCAATCCTTATCTCAACTCATGAATCTTTCCTGACAAATTACATGGTTACCTGGTATTTTAAACAGTGTCAAACCACAACAGTGGCCCTTGTGTTCCATGTGGCCCCTCTCTGTCACGAGTGACCCTTGGTTCCAGGAGATTCCATGGCCCCACAGTGGTCTCCAGGTTTCCATGAGGCTACGCTGTGTCCCAATGGACACTGGATTGCACAAGAGCTGGCAGTGTCCCAGTGGCACCGGTGTCCCATGAAGCCCCACTGGGTCAAAGTGGAGCCATGGTTCCATGAGATTCCATGTTGTCCCAAGGGCCTGCTGAGTTCCAGGAGGCTGTGCTGTGTCCCAGTGGACAATCTCGCTGCCCCCGGCTCTGCCCTGCCATTGCCAGCCCTGCCCTGCCCTGTGCCCAGCCTCACCCTCTGTGCCTTGGCACACACACACATGGCCTGAGCTCATCCTCCCTCTGGCTGCTTCTCCTGCCCCAGCCCTGCCCTGGGAGGGTTCGTTCCTCACAGGAGCTGCTGGGTTTGTCCTGGTGCATTTTAGAGCTCTGCTTCTGCCTCTCTGTCACTTGTGTCTCCAGAGAGCTCTGCAGGGAAAAGATTCATGGAATTGTGGAACGCCAGAGGTGGGAAGAGCCCCCTGAGCCCCCTTGGCCGGGGTGTGGCTGGGATGGAGTTGCCTTTGCCCAGAGCAGTCCCATGGCTGCTGTGCTTGGCTCTCGTGGCTGCAGCGGGGTTGGTCCCAGCCCAAGGCTTTGGCTGTCCCTGAGCAGGGCTGGCCCTGCAGGAGGTGTCTCTGCAGCCCCCCCAGACCATGGGCTGGGGGTGGGCAAGTGTTCCCGAGGGCACAGGGAGGGGACAGCTGGGCTGGACTGACCCAAGGCATCTCCCATTCCATGTGACATCATGGTCAGCAAGGAACTGGGGAAAGGAAGGGGGCCAGAGAGTGTCTGGATTTTCTGTATTGATCCACTTGTCTTCCAAAGCAGCCACTCCATGCACTGAACTCTCTCCTCCATATGTCATCAGTTGGTGGGTCAAAATACAGCGGGTGTCCTGGGCCAAATGGTCCTCCAAAAACAGCTGCCCTAGCAAAGGGTCATAATATTTGCATTTCCAAGCTCCCACACGGGGTTCCCATCTACATTTATATCTGCAAGCTCTTTGGTTGGATTTGGAGCGGAACTCACCAAAACAGGTTGGGGTTCCAA
>JACBWW010001736.1:0-11740 GCA_020086605.1 Lanius collurio
TGCCCCAGCAGTGTGTCCTGCTGGGGTTCTGAACAAGAGAGCAAACAGGGACACTGTGACAGCCCTGCCTCGCTCACACTCTGATAAACCACGTGTTTCCCCCTCAGTCTGTGACTGTTTTTTCCTGTGTGCCTTGTTTTGATCTCAGGGAGGCCGAAGGGTGTGAAGGAGCAGGATGTTTACATCTGTGATTACCGCCTGGATAAATCAGCTCACCTCTTCTACAAGATCCACCGGAACCGCTACCCCGTGTGCACCAAGCCCTACGCCTTCGACCACTTCCCCAAGAAACTCACTCCCAAGAGGGATTTCTCAGTAAGTGGGGTTGTTCTCAGCTTCCTTCCCTGTTTCTAGGAGACTGGGTGGAGTTTTGGAAAGCCCCTGACTGTTGATGATGAAGCTTGGTCAGCCAGAGGGAGCTGATCCTTTAGGTGGGAGTTGGGCTCTGCTCCCAGGGAACAGGGACAGGAGGAGAGGGAACGGCCTCAGGCTGGGCCAGGGCAGGCTCAGGGTGGGCATCAGCAGGAATTTCCCCATGGAAAGGGTGCCTTGGAACTGCCCAGGGAGGTTTGGAGTGCCCATCCCTGGAGGAGTCTGAGGAAGGGCTGGAGGTGGCACTCAGAGCTCTGGGCTGGGGACAGGGTGGGGGTCGGGCACAGCCTGGACTCGATGGTCTGGGAGGGCTTTTCCAACCTAAATCATTCCCTGATTCTGTGAGTATGTACAGCTGGGGGAAAGCTGGCTCGAAAGCAAGCTTGGAAAGTAAAAATGGGTGTAACAGAAGGTGCAGTTGAGAGGCAAAGAGGTGCTGAAGGGATGGTGGTGGTGAGCTCAGAGCAGGTCACAGGGCAGCACAGAGGTGGCACATCTGCAAACCTCCTGCCAGCGAGCTCTGTTCTTCCTGGAGCAGAGGTTTTTGTAGTGGCTTTGGAGAAAGTTCCAGACTTGTGCTGTGCAGAAAGCCAAGATTATTTTTATCATGGCGATCTGTGGCTTAACATTTTTTTAGATGTGAAGAATCAGACAAGTCTGGCTCTAATTTATTGTATTACCTGGTTGTGCCTCCTCCTGTGAGCTCTGATATTTGAGGTACACCAGCGTTTCCAGAGTGTCCTGCATTGGTACTTCCAGGGTATTTGACAGAGCAGCACTTCCTTCCACTGTGAATTTGATTTGGTATTAACCATAATCTTCATTGTCATTGCAGCCTCATTATGTGCCAGACAACTACAAGAGAAATGGAGGCAGGTGAGTCTCCCCCACCAGACTGTTGAGAAAAGATGAAATAATTGTTAGTTGTGCCCACTCTCCTCCTGCCATTCCCTTGGGTGCCATGGGAAGAAGAAGTTTAAATTATTTAGAGCTCTCTAAACTTTCAGAGAGATGAAAGGGAACAAGCAGGGGAGGGATAGGCAGCCTTAATAGTGCACATCAGGAAAAGAAAGGAGACATTTGAAAGTCAGAAAAAAGCAGCTGAGTGAGGAAATGCCCAAAACAGGAGCCTCCAACCTTCTCAGATGGAGGAACCCAGGTCCTGGACCCTGCCTGTGTCTGTGGGACAGTCAGAGCCCAGGTCTGGTAGAAGAACATCCATCCAGGGCTGTGACTGTTGCAGAAAAGCCCCACTGGGGACTGGGCCAAACTGCTTTTGGAGATAAAAACTTCTGCAACTGGAAATAAAAACCCATTTGTTTTTCAAAGCTGTGTTTGGTTCGGTGCAGATAAAGTTACAGCACTTGGGGGGTGTGAGTGCAGGGACTGAGGGAGGAAACTGAGCTCCAGAGGGGCCCTGCCCATGGATGAGTCCTGGACTCCCTGGGAATTGTCCTTCCAGGTGAGTGGCTGACAAACTCCTGCTTAAACCCCTCTTCTCCTGCCAGGTCATCCTGGAAATCTGATCGCTCGAAACCACAGATCAAAGACTTAAACCAAGAGGAAGATTCCCTGCCCCTGATGGAGGAGGTGCTGGGGGCCCCAGAGCAGGCTCCAGGGGAGCTGCCCAGCCCCGAGGAGCCCGACAAGGAGCCCGTGGCCAGCGAGAGCTGCGAGGCTGAGAAAAAGGGGGACGAGAACCCCTCGGACACGAGGCCGCTCTGCAGCCCCGAGGAGCGGCGGCACCTGCAGAGGGAGAGGCTGAACCAGATCCTGCTCAACCTCCTAGAGAAAATCCCAGGGAAAAACGGTGAGATTTGAGGCTCTGGTTGCACAGCCCCACGTCTCCTGCAGGTCTGGGGTCACTTGGCTGAGTTGTGTTGATAAAATGAATGGTTTTGTCTGAATTTGCTGCTAGAAGCATTAGGAAAGTCAGTTTTCTTTGGAGCCATGTTTTCCTTTGCAACAGAAATCCACTAAATCCAAGTGAAATTTCTTACAACTTGGACACTGTGTTTTGTATAGTATTTTTAATAACCACAGAAACTTTCTGTGGATAAATTCCTCCCAATCATTCCCTGTCTGCAACTGAGAAACTTAAAAAACAGGCCAGGAAAGACTGAAGAGAATTTGGAAAGTCTCTTTTGACCTTTCATGAGCTTTCCTTGGGTTCTGAGTACCTGCTGTAGGTGTTGTCTGAGCTGTGGGCTAAGGGGGCAGGAGTTCCACTGGTGAAGTGTGTCCTTACTTTTATTTTAAAGCCTGGGATGAGCCCTGTCCCATCTCTTCCAAATTCTGGCAATGCCAGACTGATGTAATTTGGGTTGGGAGGATCTTTGGAGGGTGTCTGCCCCAGCCATGGCTCAGGGGTTGGGTCACTCAGCACCTTGTCTGGGGATGTTTTGGGTATCACCATGCAGGGAAATGTCCTTAAAAGAGCCAGGAATAAGGAAATAGGAATTTGTGTTCACGTGGCCCTCGGTGCTGTGCTCTGGGGGGTGGGGATCCATCGTGGCTTGCACTCAATGATCCTGGAGCTCTCCTCCAGCCCTGGAGGTTCTGTAATGACTGAAATCCCCTCCTGTGCTCTGTTGCAGCCATCGATGTCACCTACCTGCTGGAGGAGGGGTCGGGACGGAAGCTGCGGCGCCGCACTCTGACCATCCCCGAGAGCAGCTTCAGGAAGTGACACAGGAGGGGCAGCCGAGCTCTGGGGTCTGTCACTGGGGCTGGGGGCCAGAGCCCAGCCCGGGGAAGGAGGGCAGCAGCAAACTGACAACAAAACTACAAACAGTAGCACCTGGGGGGCCGGGCCGGCGCGGCGCCCACCCTGCTCTGCAGTGCTCTTGGTGTGTGTGTTGGTGGGCGTGCCTTGTATTGATGTTAGGTACTGAGGAAACCTCGTGGTTATTGTCCAGGATGGTCAAATTTAATTTATTTTTGCTTGATATTCCCACTCAGAGGAAAAAAAAAAAAAATTAAAAAAAAAAGAAAAAAAAAGAAATAAATAATGGGGAGGGCAGAGGAAAGGACTGAGTTACTCTGAGGAGGATGCTCCCCGTGGTCACTGATTACCTGGGATTGTACCAGCTGCCCTTGGCACCACCGTGGCCCCAGGGAAGGGAATGCAGAGGGGAGAGGAAAGGCCCAGTGGCTTAAAAGGAAAGGCTGCCCTGAAGCTGCGGCCTCTGATTTGCACAAGAAGAGAGAAACGTCCCCAGAGGAGCGCCAGGTTCGCCGTGGGAGCGCCGAGTCCCTGTGGTGTGTGCCAGGGAGAAGCTTCCAGAGGCCCTTGGAGCGGGGCAGGAGCGCTGGGATGAGGCACTTGCTCTGCGGGGGGAGGGGGGGGTGTGAGTTTTTTCACTTTTTTTCTGCAGAGAAATTTTATAAAAGCGAAGTCAGCTCCTGACGCCACCATTGCTGTTGGTTTTTTTGATAAGCTGTGGTTCTCGTGTGTCTCGTGTGTTGTGCAAATAAAAATCCGTTAAAAGAAAAAAAGAAAAAAAAAAAACAACAACAAAAAAGAAAAACACCAAAAAAAAAACCAAAACAAACAAAACCCCAAGGACCCTTTCACTCCGTGCCCGTCAGGCAGTATCCGAGCGAGTGTTTGTCGTGAGCTGTAGAATTTATCAACTGCTAACACTACCCTCGTGTGCTGGTGGAACGTCCGGGCTGCGGGGCCCGCTGGCCCCTCCCACATCGCGATTGTCCCGACAGCCCCGAGCCCCGGGACGGGCCCCGCTGCCCCCGGACGGTGGCTTTGCTTTCCTGTCTCAGACGTACACATGCATATCCAGTCCTGTTTTAGGTGTTCTTATAAGAAATCCAGTTTTTAATGTGCCAAGTTGTATATATCTGCTGCGTGGATGTAAAGCAATACCGTAGTTACATGTTCCTTTTTATGGACCAAGCTCGTCCTAATGTACATTCTTGTTATTATTATAATTATTTTACTCTTAGTGGAACATGACTCATTCCATTAACTTTTATGTGTTGATTTAAAAAGAGAAAACAAAACAAAAAAAAAAACCAAAACAAAACAAAAAAAAAAAAAAGAAAGGAAAAAAACCCTTTGAGAAAAAAAAATATTTTATTAAAAAAAAAAAAGAAATAAGAAAATAGTTTGGAATATTTTCTTACTGTAGAGAAGCACTGTACAGTACCAGGAACCCTGAGTATAAAATACTCGTGCGTGTAGTAGGAATATCGCATGTCCAAACCCTTGAGTTGTCTCATTTAGTTTCAAACAGAAATCATTGTCTCAAATGGTGTTAAACACTAAAAAGTTTTTAAAAAAAAAAAAAATAAAGTGCGTACAGAAGCGAGACACTAGCTCTGTCATTTTATCTTTCTTTTGTTGAAAGACTAAACAAAATGTTTTTTAGACAATCAAATGTTAGGTAAGTGCAAAGAATTGTTTTTTCTTACTGGTGTAGAAATTAATGACTTTTTTTATTTTTTGGTTATTTTATAATACTGAGCAGACCCGTGTGTCCCCAGGATCGCCGCCGGAGCCAGGAAGCACTACGTTACTGCAAATAGAGCTGACCCTTAGTCTGCATGGGTGTAGGCTGTGTGATTGCTGAAAATAAATGCTGCTAATATATTTCCTTTTTACAAAGCATATCTAAATAGATCATTGTTTTGATGTTAATCTTTGTAAATTATGTATTACCAATTTTAACATTGGATGTAATTGCATAAAAAGCCTGCATCTCAATCCTGAGAGTCTAGTATTAAATGGAAAATCTTTTCCTAAGGCTGGCTCGGGGGGTTTTCTTTGCTGAGTTGGGTGGGAGTGTGGATCTGCCAGAGGGCAGGAAGAGGGATCTGGGCTGGCTGGATCCATGGGATCCGTGGCATTGGTGGGCCAAAGCCAGCAGGGTGAGGGCCAGCAAGTGCTGGGGGCTGCCCTTGGGTCACAGCAACCCCATGGAAGGCTCCAGCCTTGGGGAAAGGTGGCTGCAAAGCTGGGAAAGGCCTGGGGGTGCTGGTGACAGCAGCTGGATGTGATCCCAGCTGTGCCCAGCTGTGCCCAGCTGTGCCCAGGTGTGTCCAGGTGTGCCCAGGAGGGCGAGAGGCCGATGGCACCTGGGCTGGACCAGCCCCAGTGTGGGCACAGGACCAGGGCAGTGCCCGTCCCCTTTGCTGGGCACTGCTGAGAGACCTCAAATCTGGGGTCAGAGCATGTCCAGAGACAGGAACAGCTGGAAAGGGGCTGGAGAATTCCTGAGGGAGCTGGAAAGGGGCTCAGGTGGAGCAAAGGAGGCTCAGGGGGGACCTTGTGGCTCTGCACAAGTCCCTGACAGGAGGGGGCTCAGGGGGGTCGGGCTCTGCTCCCAGGGAACAGGGACAGGAGGAGAGGGAACGGCCTCAGGCTGGGCCAGGGCAGGGCCAGGGTGGGCACCAGCAGGAATTTCCCCATGGAAAGGGTGCTCAGGCCTTGGCACTGCCCAGGGAGGGTTGGAGTGCCCATCCCTGGAGGTGTCCCAGGAAGGGCTGGAGGTGGCACTCAGAGCTCTGGGCTGGGGACAGGGTGGGGGTCAGGCACAGGCTCCAGCTGCTGCGCTCCTGAGGGGCTGTCCCGGCTCCCAAGCACACCCAGGTGGGATGGGAGCACTGGAACATTCACCTGGGATGGGAGCACCCATTGGGATGGGAGCACCCACCCAGGATGGGAACATGGGAACACCCACCTAGGATGGGAGCACCCAGCTGGGATGGGAACACGGGAACGCCTACCTGGGATGGGAGTGCCCACCCGGGATGGGAACATGGGAACACGGGAACACCCACCTGGGATGGGAACACCCATTGGGATGGGAGCACCCACTTGGGATGGGAACACGGGAGCACCTACCTGGGATGGAAGCACCCACCTGGGATGGAAACACCTACCTGGGATGGGAGTACCTACCTGGGATGGGAGCACCCACACAGGATGGGAACATGGGAACACCCACCTGGGATGGGAGCACCCACCCGGGATGGGAGCACCCATTGGGATGGGAACATGGGAACGCCCACCTGGGATGGGAACACCCATTGGGATGGGAACATGGGAACACCTACCTGGGATGGAAGCACCCATTGGGATGGGAACACCTACCTGGTGGACCATCAGGTGTTTCAGAGGGCTCAGTGTGGCTCCAGTGGCTCTGCTGTGGCACAGACGTGGCAGGAGCGCCGCGGGCAGCTCAGGCACCGTGTGGTGTCAGAGGGGCTGTGTGGGACACAAACTGGGACAGGAACCATTAAATGCACAGACTGGGTGCCTGTTCCCAGGATATAAAGCAGGACAGGAGGGCTCCAGGCACTGTCACCACCAGGAGTGTCCCAGCAGGGCACTCAGCTCCAGACCAGGCTCCCTCCGGAATGAAACAGCTTCTCCACGGCCCCCCTTCTGTGGAACCTGATTTTTTCTGTTTCCCTTTCCCAGTCTGACTCCCTACAATCATGAAAATGCCAGGCTTGACCCCTACACTCCTTTTAAACCCAAAGCCCCAGGCCAAGGCTTGGAGGGCTGTTTATTTAAAAACAAAAAGGAAGAGCCACCCGGCTTCCTCCCCTCCCGGCGTGACCCCATTTCGAAGTCCAGAGGCAGCTGCGGAATTCAATCAAATCTCCTTAAGGCAAGCCAAGTTACATTCCAATTAGGATATAACGTCACTCGTCTGGGAATAAAAATTCCAGAGTGAGAAGTGGAAATGAGAACAGAGTGAAAGAAGAGCAGCTTTACCCTGGCAGCAGAGCCCGGCCCCGGGGCTGACACAGCGGCTTTTTGCCACCGAAGCGGGAAGTCAGACGGGTGAAACGTGGCCCTTGGCCATGGGAGGGAGCAGAGGCCCCAAACTGCCCCTGGGGACAGGCTGCTGCTGCCCTGCGTGGCTCCCCAGTATGGCCACATCTGTCTTTTACTGGGGGGCCCGGCCTGAAATGTAAATTCTGGGATGAAATCACAAGCAATGACAAAAACCTGGGAGGCATTCAGCCCCTCCTGCCATCCTCCGGGCCATGAAAAGATCAGTTGAAGTTACACAAATAACTAAAGCGGTGAGCCGGGCTGTTCCCAACGCTGCGCAGCTCCCACGGCGTGGGGCCGGTCCCCGGCAGCTTCTCCAGGGATATTCCTGGCTCTGGGAGGCTGCAGCGCCTCTCCCACGCTGTGGAGGAGCCTGGGCACCTTCTGCTGGGGCGTGAGGCCTCCCTGCCCTCCCTGGCTGGCAGCCCGGAGGCGGAGAACCAGCACAGCCCCACTGGAGCGTTTCCTCACCCCAGCCCCAGCCAGCCCGGGCCACCCACGTCGGGCCGGGCCAGTGGCCATTGCCAGCCCTGCCAAGCCCACTGCTCCATTTGCACACGGGGACACGTGAGTCACAACCTTTATTTCCAGCCTTTTCCCCCTGGAACAAGCTCATTCCTGTGGTTACAACTATTTACAAAGTGCTGGGACTGCGCATCGGTGGCAGGGGCCGGCCTGGGCCACCGGCCCCGGGGCAGAGCAGGGCACGGGGAGGCGGCGGCGGTGGCAGAACACGACGGCACGGAGACGACACGGGGGACTGTGAGGGCCAGGCAGAGAAAGGAGCCGTCCCTGCCCTGGCACGGGCGTGGGCAGCAGCTGAGGAACCGAGAGCCGGAGCAGGTCCCGCAGAGGAGCCGCGGCTCGGCGGCAGCGGGGCCGGAGGACACGGCGGCAGACGGGGACGCCATGCGAAGGAACAGCAGTGACAGGCACAGGACAGGATCCCCCGGGAGCTGCCAGCCCCGGAGGTGGTGAAGCCCTGGAGGTGGCAAAGCCGTGGCAGGAGCCGTCCCCTCCCGGAGCTGGCACCCGCTCCGGCGAGCGCGGCTGCTTCCTCAGGTCCCTTCCGCCTCCTCACAAAATCAGGGACGTGTAACCAACAGGAACAAGGCCGGTGCTGTTTCCATGGCAGCAGCGGATCCAGTCTTCATCCACAGTGGAGAGAAGCTCCAGGATGTCCCCTTTTTGGAAGCTCAGGTGCCCATCGGCGGTGCCCGTGTGGTCGCACAGTGCCCGAACTGCCCTGCACCACAAATGTCGTCGGGGATTCGCCTCCCCGGGGACCCCGGGGACCCCCAGAGGCTCCCACAGCACTCGGAGAGGAGGGAATTGGGTGGAACCAGGGACCTCCTTCTCAGGCAGAGGTGGCACCTGAGGAGGGATCTGTGCAAGGAGCCACCGGACAGAGCTGTCCTGCCAAGCAGGGAGTGGGAGCAGGGCAGGAGGTGTGGGGACATCCAGCACAGAGGGTGTGGGGGTGTGGGGTCAGGGCCAGCGAGGATGGGGGAGAGGGAAGCAGCCAAATACCATTTGGGGTGGCCACATGCCCACCCTGCTCACTTGGACAGCGCTGTTCTGACCTGCCACAGCCAGGTCAGAGCTGCCACATGCTTGCCCCAAATGAGCTGCCATGAATCCAGAAAGCACACAAGAAAATGCTAAAAATTGTCCCCAGAACGTCTGGGAAAAACAACTGATTGCAGGTGGGCAGAGGCTCAGGTTCCCCCAAAGCCAGGCAGGAGGGAGGGCATCCTCGGGGGTGCAGC
Organism: Lanius collurio; assembly: GCA_020086605.1. NCBI lineage: Eukaryota > Metazoa > Chordata > Aves > Passeriformes > Laniidae > Lanius > Lanius collurio. Next base: position 8,947 of record JACBWW010001736.1, read on the forward strand.
CATGGCACAAGTGGGCAGCGCTGCCTTTCCCTGGAGAGACGTGTGGGACCTCCAGGCCGTGCCTGAGAGCAGCCCCTGCTTCCCCCCACCAGCTCCCACCCTGCCCAGTCCCGTGCCCTGCCTCACCTGTGGGCCTGGGGCAGGGCGGGCGTGCTCCTGTCCGGCTGCTCCGGCGCGCGGGTCCTGTTGGACGCCAGGCCCTTCACCACCCCGGCCAGGACACGCGGACTGGGGGCCAGCCAGCGGGACGGTCTCCTGCCACAAAGCAAAGGGAGCCACAAGCTCGCCTGGGAGCTTTTCCCTCTGTTTATCTCAGACTGGTCTGGTGGTCTGGGAGCAGACAAGGAGCCATCGAGCACCACTGAGCCTCCCCACGAGCTCCTGCTGCCCCACAGGATGGAACAACACGGTGGCAGCAGCACTTGGGACATGCACTGATCCCAGAGCACAGACCCTGGGCCAGGGCCAGTACAAGACCCCTGCGAGGCCACCGTGGTGAGCCCAGCACAGAAACCCTTTCTCAGCGCAGGCTGAGCCCCCTCTGCCTGCCCAAGCTGGGTCTTACCTGGACCTGGCCAAGACGGTGTCAGGACTTGGGGGGAAGCTCCTGGATGAGGGGTTGGTGGCTCCAAAGAGCCGGCCCAGCCAGCTGCCCCTGTCAGGACAGGGAGGATCACCCCTCTCTGGGCCGGAAGGTGCTGCCTGGTTCCTGTTGGCAGGAGGCTCTGGGGAAGCAGCCAGGAGATTCTTTCCAGCAGTGGGATCATCCAGCTTGGTGAGCGCTCCAGTTCCAGTGGGCAAGAAGAGCTCTTCAGGGGAAGAGGTCCCTGAGGTGTCAGTGCTGCTGCTGGGCTTTGGGCCGGAGTGTTCAGGGACAGCTTTGGTCTGAAGGAGCTGCAGCTCAGTGCCTCTGGGCTCACTCGTGGAGGTTTGGGATTGCACAGCCTGGCCTGGGCTGGGATCCCCCGCAGCCGCCCGCAGCTTCGTCCACCAGACCAAGGGGAGCTTCTCCTTGCTAGGAGCAGTGTAAATCCTAGAGCTCTGGCTCAGCTGGCCCCACCAGCCACTGAGGCCAGCCCCAGTGCCCCCAGTGCCCTCCTCGGGCCTGTGACTCTCCGAGGGGGTGTCAGATCCCAGCAAGGCACGGCTGAGCTGGTCACCCCAGCGCAGCACGTGCTGGAAGGTTTGGTGCAGGGCAGCCCCCACTGGGGGGGTAGGGACCAGCCCACCCATGGTCATTTGGGACCGGGCCCTTGTGCTGCCCCCTGTGCCCCCCACCCTGCCCAGAGCATCGGGGGGGGGTCTCATCCTCCGGGCTGTCCCCGCTCCGGCCCTCCAGAGACACAGCCCCCCGCACCAGAACGGGGTGGCGGCCGGGAGACAGCGGTGACTCCAACCGGCGGGACAAGGGCCGGACATCCACGGAGAGGTGGTGGTGTTCAAAGAGCAAGTCCAGGTGGAAAGTCAGCACCGAGAGGGGTTGGATGAGCAGCAGCAGTTCGTCAGCAAGGTGGGGAAGAGGGCCTTGGCTCAGGGCAAAGAAGGCCGTGGGTGAGTAAAGCACGGAGATCACACCTGAGGGGACAGGGACAGGTGAGGCAGGTGCAGAGCGCCCTGTCCTTGCCACATCCTCACCAAGAGCCAGCCAGGCTGTCCAAGTCAGTCAGACCACCCTCTGTGCTGAAGATGCACCATGGAAAATGATGCCCTGCTCTGCTATGGAAACTCCAGCCAAGCATGGATGTGCCCCAAGCCCAGTGTGGGATTATCAGCCTGGCAGGTGTGAGAGGGCTTGGGCAGGGAGCTCCTGGGCACTGTGTCCTTACCTGGGCTCTTCTGCAGGTGAGATATCCACAACTCCAGCTGTTTAATGCTAAACAAGACAAAGGGAACCCAAATTAGAGCCCTTGGGACAGTTCCAGCCTGCCATGGAAGTGGGGTCAGCACTCACTTCAAAAGGCCGAGGATAAAGGCGTGGAACTTCTGCCTGGTGCTGCTGAGGGGGGCCAGCCCGGCCACGTGCCAGCACAGGGAGTGCAGGGAGCGGGTGTTGGGGCCTGTGGGGTGCAGAGCACGGGCAGTCACTGCCCAGGGCACACATTGCCCAGCCCGGGCTGCAATGGGACTCCAGGCACCTCCAGATGTCCCCCAGCCTTGCCCTCACCTGTCTTCACGGAGGCTTCCACCACACTCCAGGGGGAATTTTTCCTCTGGCCTGTGATAACATCCTTCTGGAACGGCTTCAGCCCGTCCTCCACCAAGGCATAGAGCGCAGGGCAGAGGGTGTGCAGCAGCAGGTACCCCACGTCGGGGTTGAGCCGGCTGTCCCCCAGCTGGGCCTGTGGGAGGCACAAGGAGAGGGGAGAGAGGGGAAGGGCAGCACCTGACCCTTATCCCGCTGGGAGGGACAGAGGAATCCCACCCCTGGGACTCCCAAACCCCCTCCAGCCCAGCCCAGCGCTCACCTTCTGCACCAGGTTCCGTGCGGTGCTGAAGTGGGCGATCACCTTGTCCACGGCGGAGCTGACGGCGACCAGCAGCGCTGGGGACGGAGGGAGAGGAGAGGTCAGCACAGAGGCACCCACGGGCACCGAGCAGCCCCGGACACCGCCACCGGACCCTGCAGCGCCCACGGTGACCAAGCCGGGCCGGAGCCGCAGGCGGGGGACCCTCGGGGGAGCTGCGGGAGCGGCCGCACCCCCGTTCTCCGGCTCGACCGGACCGCCTGCCGGGGGTGGGCAGGGCCAGGCCCGGTGCAGGCAGCGCTGCCTGTCCCTGCCTGCACTGTCCCTTC
>JACBWW010001737.1:0-11354 GCA_020086605.1 Lanius collurio
GAAAGGATTTCTGTTGCACATCCTGGCCAGAACAACATCCTGGCCAGCATAAAGTAATGCCTTCATTCTCTAACACTAAAAAATGCAGTTGGAGAGTTTTTGTTTTTCCCGCAGTTCCGGTGACAAGGCCACCCACAATGTGAACTGCAATAAAACTTCCAAAGTAATTTTAGGAAAATTTTCACCTCCTGCACATCATATTTCTTTTTCCTGCCCCTTGGTTGGTCTCACACACAGAGTGTGGTATCGAACATCTGTCCTGCTGAGCAAGTCAAAATGGAGAGAGCTCTCTCCTGTGGCAGAGCACATTACAAGCATCCTGAAAGAATAAACTTCTTTCCAAGAGGTTACATGGAAAAGCATCATGAGGAACAAGGAATTCTGAATAGAAGGGAGAATATTTTGCATTTTCTCTCATGTTTTTATTTACATCCATGGAGAGGAGTGTTTATGCTTCCAATCCACAACTTTCTTGCTTCTGCAGAAATGTATGGGAATGACCCCAGCAAGGTTCAATATCTGAAAGCTTTCTGTGCTCAAGACACAAAGGATGGTGAAGCTTCCCAGCCACAAAGGCTCTGGCAGCACCAGGCAGGACTCCCAGTCTCATCCCTTCAATGGAGGGTCTTTCCCAGAGCCAGCAAGAATGTGACAGAAGGAGAAGTTCAGGACAACATCAACATCTCTGCATTACCTGACCCCTTTGCACCTCAGCCCCCCAAACCCCCAACATATCAAAGGCTCAGCCTTGCCCTCACAGTAATCCTTGGGGTTTTTCCCTTGTGGTGCCCTGTTGAAAATATAAAGAGTACAGGACAGAGTGGTTCGGGTGATCTCTGCAGTCCAAGGCAGCTCCTGAAACGTGCAGTTTATTTGCAAGAGTCGTGGGTGCAGGAGCTCTGCTTAAGGTGCCACAGCTCAGAGCATGGCCCAGAGAGAGAGAGAGGGAAAGCAGGAGATATATATAGAGAGAGAGCCAGATTGAGAAAGGGAGATAGATCTAGAGAGTGATAGAGAGCTAGATAGCCAGATAGAGAGAGTAAAGTCTGGTTCCATGATATTATATCTCATCTTATACTGAATATGGTAATGGTACAACATCCAATCAATAGAACACAGAAATCCTTATAGAATTTACATACAACCTATCACAACTACTACATTACCATACGGTGTTACATTTTAACTCTTAAAAACTACTTTCTAAAACTACTTTTTCCTTCCCTGCCACGCTGGCAGGGTTTCTCTGACCCTTGGACTTTTCTGTTTGCTGAAGCATCCTCTTCTTTGCTAAAGACATTGTTCAATCCAGAGGGATCCTCCTTCAGCTGGCCAGCCCATTGTTTTTGGTTGTACAGTAACTCACAGGTTTTATCTTATATCTCAGAGCCAGCTTTCATTCCTATTTCGCTTACAGGTTTCATATTTTCAGAATCTTTTGCCAAGCAGTCATATTTATAAGGTTTCCCCATTTCATCCTCCCCAACAGTGCCCCACAGTGATCTCGGCCAGAATTCCTCACCCTCATGCCCTTGACTGCCTCAGGGCACAGCACAGCAACCTGACCTGAGGTTTAGTTACCTGCCAAAGGAGCTAGGGGAAGGTTGCAGCCAGTTGCAGTTCAGATGGGTCTGGATGGGATGTGGCTGATGCTGCTCCTTTCCTCCTGCTGTAAGGCCAGGCTGGGTGTCAGAGCTCTGTCTGTGCCCATCACCGCAGCTGCTTCATCCCTGAGGGCAAGGCTTGTGTTTGGGAAGAAGGGTGGGCATGTATTTAAAAGGATACTCAAAGCAAACCCCAAAGCTTCTATGAGTTTTAATTTGCTTGAAGTAATTGAAATACGTGGGATGAGGTTAAGAAAATTCCTTGGTTTCCTTTATTTTGAATCAGATTTCATCATAATATTATTTTCAATTTCAATTTTGTAGCTGAGAGAGTAAAACAGACTGTTTCACTCTCTGGTCACATCACCTTTTGATAAGATGATAAATGTATTATTTTCTAGGTTTTAGTTTAAACAGTATCAAACTCCATGAGAATGTGCAATATTAAATAGCTTTTTGAACCCCTGAATCCTTCTGCTGTCTTACACAGCATTATAAATACAATGTAATAATCATATTCCTGCATCTGCTGGGTATAATCTGACCTGTGTGTTCTGTTTCCCCCAAATACTAAAAAGTTCCTGATAAAATGAGATCTATTGATGCAAACTGAACTTCTTTCTCTGATCTCTCCTGCTACCTTCTGGCCAAAGCGTTTATCGCTCTCACAACATTTTCAACGTCATGAAATCAGGCAAATAGCTCAAACAGGGGACAAAAAACAACCAAGGAAGAAAAGTAACCACCCAAACCCCACAAGAAGTGTTGTGTCTGCACACGCCACAAATGAAACTTCTTTGCTCTTCATTTGCATTCTGGCCGTGCCAGCAGGTGCAGTTGGAAACTCTTGCTAAGTGATACAGAGGCTTTAGAAAGTCCAGGGCCAGGAAGCTGAAAGAGCTGAAAAACTGAAGTGAGATTCAGAGAAGCTTCATTTGAAGGTACAAACTACAGCAGGGTTACAGCTGGGAGGGATTTGTAACAGGGAGAATGGAGTAGAATACAGCAAGTGCTTGCAGCACTGCTTTCAGAATTCCTTAGGATTTCTAAAGGAGTTTTAAACTGTAAGTTATTCAGGAAACTTGGTGGTCAAAATGTCCTGGGCTGGAGGAAAGATGTCTTGATGGGATTAAGAGATTAATTTGTGCCCCACAAAGCTGATATGCCTAAATCAGGTCTTCCAAAGGGGAGGATGTCTGGCTAAGCAGCAGCAAGTCTGAACCAGCAAGGAATGCAGCCGAGCTTTCTGGCTGCCAGCAATGAAGAGGCTGATAAGAAAATGAGCGAATGCAAGTGCCAGCGTGCCTGGTGCCCCGGGATAAGGATGCTGTGAGGAAGCTGTTTCCTGCAGGAAAGGTGCAGCTGAGGTGCCCTCAGCAGCTCCACTCCTTGGAACCATCGGGTGTCTGCTGAGGGGTTTCTCACTGGGGTTTCTCTCATCACGTTCTACCTGTGGACCTGGCTCTTTCTGCAGACAGGTGAGTCTGTTTTCATGGCACAAACCTGTGGATATAACACTTCTTTGATTTAATCAGCTGGGAATTCGCAGGGCTGTGCTTTGGAGTTGTCTCCTTCAGGTATCAGAATATCGAGGGTGTGCTTTGAAGGGCTGTGAGGGGTGGATGGAACAGGAAATGGGAGGGTGGCTCTCAAAGGACCAGCTTTAGACATGGTCACCTGCTGTGGGACTCTGGGAAAATGCCTTATCCTCTGGTGGGTAATTCACTCTGTGAAATAGGAGAGAGAAATTAAAGTCCTTAAATCTTGTTCTGTACCAAAATGCAGCAGGGACTTGGAAAAGGATGGAATTCTTTAAATACACAGAATTGGCCTATTCTTGTTTTTAAATTAATTTGAATTAATAAAAAATTTTCTATTTTATGGAAATATTTTAAGTTTTCCAATTATACATGCTATAGTAACGTGAGTGGGAGAGCTTCCATTTGTTGAACAAGTTTGTGTATTCAGAAATCAAGGTGAGATGTTTAAAACTGTTCAGTGATGTGATCTGCTGCTTTCCAGCAGTTGTTCCTCCCTCATGTCAGACAGCTTTTAGTTGAAAATATTGGTGGGGATTGCACATTCAGTACAATTAGCTTGGAAATGTAATGAATTTGTATAGAAATCATGTCTGTATGGGCAGGCACAAGGGTTTCCAATCACTTAATTTATAATTTGAACAATAATCATTCCTCCCTCCCCTCCTTTACTTCCTTTCTTCCTTACTATGCTGTACAGTAATTTTGGCAATGGCATTCAGGAAAATTCCAAAGGCCAGCTTTGCTGTGGCTGACCTGCAGAGAAAAACTCACCTGGACATGGTCAGAAGGGATCATTTTGTGAAGTGCTGTTACACTGACACTGACAGTTACTGCTGTGCAGGAACCACAAACACTTCAATTTAGCCATGATAGCCCTGAGTAAAGACAAAATTCTGGCTGTTCTTGCCAGCCAAGAAGAAAATATCATCAGCTGCTGGTTCTAATTTTTTCCTTTTTCTTGTTTTCTGCAAGTAAATGTGCTTGAGACTGCTTGGCTGCAGGGGAAGTGATGGACTGAGCTATTCTGGAAGGGAATCTGGAATTCATCTGATCCTGAATATCCATTCAGAATGTTTTTCTTCTGTAGAGAGTGGGACACAGAAAGAGAGATTGCATTCCTAGGAAAAGTAAAAGTTTTGAATAAATCTTCTTTTTGCTCCAAGGAAAATCTGCACATACTCAGTTATTTTAGAAACCAACACAGAATTATTGGTTTCATCACAGTCATGTCAGTTAGCTTAGTTACCATATCGAGAGAGGTGCTGATATTTTAATGGCTCTTTCATGGCTTTGAATATTTAATACCTACATGTAATTATCAGATTGCTTTAAAATAAACATTATCAATACTTCTGTGTGATTAGGAATTGTTAAAAATTATAACATGCCATGGAAACATCTTAAATTTCAGGAGAGGACGGAGGTGGTGTTTTTGTAAAGGGCTGAGCTGCTGTGGGCTTGTTCATTGAGAAGCTCCAGTTTGTGTCTGGAGTTCAGCTGACGGTGCTTTCAGGTGAGCTGCTCCTCTTTGGCTGCAGGAATGTGGGGATATTTCCAAGGATTTTACTCCCATTGACAATTCCAAAATGTGAAAAAAAAAAAGACAGAAGCACGAATCACTTCCCTGCCAACTACAGCAGGGGAAGTAAAAGGAAGATAAAATCAGCAAAATTCTGCTTACAGCAATTGCTTTCAAAGCTTTAGTCTAATAGATGCCATTCAGAACCAAAAATGCAGCTGAGTAAGAAAGAGTGGGAAAAACCACTGCAAATGGGTGGATATGAGCAAATTATATTGTATTATTCCCTGTGCATTTAAAAGAACTTGATACACAGAGATGGCCAATTTAATTTTAATTGCTTTGGTTTTTTATATTACTTTAAATTTTTATTAATTTTAAATGTCTTTTTCCTTTAATTATTTAGATTTTATTTTAATTAGGTTCATTTAATTTTGAAAGCCAATATTAACTGAGATCCTGCTGCTAAATCATATATTTTCAGTTTAATGTCATTCTGCAAATTCAGGCCTGTTTCTGACTGGACAAACTGGTTGTGGTTGCCAGTCCAGTGTTACATGAGGAAGGGTTGGGAAGTTACAGCCTGTTCAGAGACAGAGACACCACGTAGAAGGGTTTGTCCTGTGTGGAAGGGTTTGAAGTTACATTTGAGAAAGGAAAATTTGGATTAAAATTCTATGATGCTTTTTTTTTTTTTTCTGTACATCAGCAATTTGAAAAAAATCTAGAAGCAGTGCATGAGATGAAAAATGAATGGCATGCAACAGTCTGCTTTGCTTTGCTTCTTTCTTTTTTTTTTACAAACCTTTCTGTGGTACTGAAAACACGTGTGGCAAACACCAGCTTGCTTTTTTCAAGGGATTATATCTCACACTAAAATCCACTCAGCATAAGAACTTCTGAGCTTGTTTTACCCTGCTTTGAGATTTGGGGGGTTTTGTCTAAAAGGTTATTTGTCCTTAAATATGAGGAGTACACAGACCAAGCCCAAATGGGGCAAACATCTCCATGAAATCTGGGCAGGACTAAATCCATTTTTGTCCTCAGTAAATCATCAGCAATAATCCAGTGTCCCAGAAGCCAAAGAGACCAATTTACACTGCTTTTAGCACAGGTTTATCTCTCAGCAGCACCAGAGCAGCCCCTATAGCCCTGTCAGGGGAAAAACGTGCTTTTGGAGTTTTATAGTGAAAGTCTGATGGAGAATTCTGAGAAGGAAAGTGCTTGGAGAAGAGGCATGTGGTTTTCTCAAACAGCTGCTCTACGTGGAGATCTTGGAATTAATACTCAGAAGGGCCCTAAAGAACAGGGTATTTTACACCAGGCTGAAACCAGTGATTCCCCATGTTTTAGTTGTGACAACTCAGCAAGTTTCAAGTTCAGGTTTTTGAAAAGTTTCTTAGATTTTTGTGTTTTTTACAGTTGTGATACACCAGTTTTGAGAATATAATTTTTGGTCAAGAAAGAGCTTAATGATAAATCCAAGGAATTCTGAAGAACAGTAAAGGACCTGATCATTCCAGAGTAGCTACAAAGCAGCAGTAAAAGGTTCCTGGAACTGGATGGCTTCCACAGGTTTTTAAATCAGAGTTCAGAGTGGCATTTTGAGGTGGTCTTGTGATAACTTCCATAGCAGTGGGAATGTTGGAAGTGGGAACATTGGAAATGGCAATGCACTCAGCTTTGGCACAAGCTTCACCTCTGTAGGTAAATACAAGTGAGTATAATGGAAGAAGAATAAGGGGAAAAAAACCACATGGAGTAAGAATTGTCTGAGTATATTCCACTCTTCTGTTTGCATGTAAGTTATCAGAGTTACTGATGTGTAGCTGGTCTTGTGCAGGCCAGAAAGAGAAAATGCTGAATTTGGGGGCTGCAATGCCATTTCTAGAAATCTCTTTGCATCTGTTGGAATAAAGATAGAGGCAGAAAGTGAGACTGAGTTGCTCTGTGGATTGTCTGTCTATAATTTTAGTTATACAAGAACATTATAGAAGTGTTTGTGGTTTTGTTGTTCAGTTTGGTTTTGGGGTTTAGCTGTTGTTTCATTGTTTGAGTTTGGGGGGTTTTTTTCCCCAAAACTGGAAATGTGAGAATAAAGGCAAATTCATTTCTTAGAGAGGACAAAATCCTTAAAGCTTCATCACCATTTTGGTGCTGTTCAGGGATGGGGGATGAGGAGTTTAGACAGTTTTGATGTGAGATGCCTGATGTTGCAGGCTGGTGTAAACTGGGATGAGAGAAGCACTAACTGAGGTGGATGGACAAAGTGCTGTAGGAAAACTTCACTCCTGTCTTGCTTTTTCTTGTTCATCTTCTTGCTCACAGTTAATTATTCCACTTTCTACAGTTGCTGCTATTGCAGGAGGACGGACCACAATCTGCTCTGTGATAGATGTGAGCTGGGCTGGTGAAATAGGATCCCACAGCTCTGGGGTTCACTGTACAGAAGAGCCATGAGAATTTTTTCAAGCATCTTAATCATAGAATGGTTTGGGTTGGAAGGGACCTTAAAAATCACCTCCTTCCAACCCCATTCTCTAGACCAGGTCACCTTCTCTAGGTCAGGTTGCTCAGTTTTGACCTAGGAAGCTTGAGAAGAAACACCCTGAGAGATCTTTGAACACACATCAAAGTTTAAAATCTCCTTTTACTCAAAAGCTGCTGCCAGCAGTTTTGGTAAAGCTCTTTGTCACAGTGAGACTCTGGAGGAAGCTACAGCAAGCCGACCTTTGGAAAAGGGACAAAGCTCTCTGTTTATCCAAGTAAGTGCCAGAAATAAACTCATCAAAACCTGATCTTTATAACACTTAGGTGAGCTTTGGCCTATCCCTGGCCAGGTTCAAGGCCAGGCTGGATGAGGCCCTGAGCCACCTGAGGCAGAGAGTGACCCCTGCCCCTGCCAGAGGGGTGGAGGAGGTGACCTTGAAGGGCCATTTCAGCCCAAGCCATGTTTTGTATCTGTGAATCAGGGGTTAAAGAGAATTTTTTTCCTAAATAACAATCTTTCCAACCAAGAGTTGGTGGATGTGTCACCTTTCAGCTACAGAATAGGTGAATATTCATCTTGAAATTGTTGGACTTGTGAGTCCAGTTTACTTTCTTTCATGAGAAACATTTGAGGTCAAATCCACCAACCCAAGGGGATTTTGCTCCCATCTTCTTCAGTGCTTTTTGAGGTGGGTTTTTTTCAAAGTTAATATTCCCAAGATGAGAACTGTACTTGAAAAATGTCCATGTTTTCCTACTGATTATAGGGGATTCTAGGACTGTAATAAGTTTTGACAGCTCACATGTGTAGGACAGGTTTCTGGTCTCTCAAGATACCTCATTTCCCTGAACATGTAGTTCAGAGTGTCAGTTTCTTTTCAAATTAAGGTTTTTACAAGTTTTACTTTTAGAAATTGAAAAAGCATTTAGTAATTACTCTGTTTTAGTAAGCAGAGAGGAAGTCTGTCATGGATCAGAAGTTCCCATGGCCAGAGTTTTGTAAAGGTCTGCCAAGGTGTAACTTTGGAGGTGAAAAATCAAGAGCTTAAATGTGAATGAGGAATGCACATAAAAGTAAAGCCAGAAAGAATCATGAGAGGCTTTAGGAATCAACTGCTTGTGGTTCTGAGGATTGCATGCAGGTAAATCTGGGCAAAGATGTCCAGTACTAATTCCTCATGGAGTTTACCTGATGATTTGGGGAAATTTCTTTTTCTAAGTTTCCAGAATTGAAGTGGGGGATGCTGTGTGAACACTTCCATTTCAATATGCCAAGAAATTTGATGTTTAATTTATTTCTAACATAGGTTTTAAATCACTGGGATAGCAAAGGCTGGGAAGAATTGATGCATGTCCTTACCTGACCCTGATCCTGAAATCTATTGATGGGTGAGGTTTTTTTCCTCGTGAAGGATTGCCTTGTAAATGTTTTTATTGGTCAAAGTAGGCATTCAGTTAAGATGGAGTGATAAATACTCCTTGGTGAAAAAAATCAGTTTCCAGTTTAAAGGAGAAAGGAAAGGAAGGGATACATCCAAATAGGTGTGACAGATTAATGGGAATGTCTTCAGTTAAGCCCTGAGTCTCATTCCATATTAAACTATGGATATTATTGTTTACTACTCCCAATTTTGTTTAGTTGTCTTCTCTTCAGGAAAGGAGGAGTTAAAAAGGCAATTACATTTCTTTGAATGGTTTTTGCAAAGCACTTTCTGGCTGTGTGAATGCAGGAAACACAGGGAAATTAACTTTTGGAGAAGGAACAAGAATTATTGTAAAACCAGGTAAGTTAAGAGGGGTAATTTAATAATTACTCTGCTGTGTTCTTTTTTTCTAAGTATTTAATTTGTTTGAAGGTTTAGGAAATCTTGTCTCTGTTCTGCTGAGCATCCATAAGACTGAAACCCTTTTCATTATTGATTTTTCTTAACCTTTCTTAACCCTTCTCAAATGTACTGTGTTACAAGGGCAGTGGCATAGAATGATTCAGACAAGTATTTTTCTCTCTTTTATAATCAATATATTGACACAACAATGGCAGCAGAGAAAAGTTGTGATACCAAATATTGACTTTTTATACTCATGCTTCATCTGAAATACCTTCAGTGGGTGGGGGGGAGGGAAGCGAAATAGAAACCGTGTTTGCTTTTACAGACCCAAAATATGTAGTGATGTGGATATTAAATACTGCCTTTTATGAAAAGATTTAGTTTAGCAAAACCTTAAGCAACAGAAGTAAATTTCGGTGGATACCATCAGCAGCACAGTGAAACATTTTGCCTCACATGGGCTCCCAAGGTTTGGGAGTGTAGTAACTCTGTCACTCAGCAGCGATTGGGAATCTGCTCAGCTCATCCTGCAGTGGTTTTTATAAAGTGCATTGTCACCGTGTCTGATGCTGGCAGGAAATTCATTATTGGTGGAGGAACTCGTCTCTTTGTGCTTCCAAGTAAGTCTTCCAGGAAAAGCAGTGTTTCAGCATTTGTTTTCACTCAAAAATAGTGTTTTGGCACATCCCGGAGCCAGAGAGAGCCCGTTCCGTGCCATTCCTGAGAACTCAGCTGAGCTGGGGGCAGAAATGTTCTCATGCTCTGGTCCTAGGGATCTTCTGCCAAAGATTCGGGTGAAAGGTTTAATTCAGATTCCTCCTAGAGCCTGGCAGCACAATAAACAGGCAGGATAACTGCAGGGGGCTGTTAAATTCTGTCCTGCCCTCGCAATTTCAATGAGGTGCTTTTGATAAAGCAGTTTGTATTCAAGTCTCCAGCGCCAGATTTTCACCTCCAAGCTAATACCTGACAAAGCACACAGACCTTTCCAGGGGCTCTGACCCAAGGAATTACTCATTTCCTAGCCATTTACAGCTCTTGGCAGTGATAGTACAAAACTGCTGCATTGTTTGGGCAAGTTCAACAATCAAGAAGCAGTTGGAAGTCTAATGGACCTCCCTCTGAGGCTTAGATATTCGAGCTACTTAAAAGTCATCTTGTTTTAACAGGTTGAATGACTTCATTGTCTATTGAATATCCGGGATAAAATGGGCACTTGTGAGGCAGATGTACCCGAGAAGCAGAAATCAGTTAAGTTAAATGAACTTTCTTTTCACCTTGTAGAAAGAATCAGAAGAAACCTTTGTTCATAGGAAAATCTCCCATTTGCAGTCAAAATTTAAATAAAATACCTGAGGAAGAAAGGAAGAAAAGCAGTCCAGACAGCATTTCCTGTCAAATATTCATGTACATCTGACTGGTTGGTTCTGGGGTTTTCCCATTTTGAACTGTGAAAGACACAACTTTTTCTTTATAGGCAGGTCCTGTGACTCACCAGCATGCTTCTAGCTGAGAAATTATAAAGTTCAAACTTCAGAGATTATTTTTGTAGAGAACTCTCAAGCAGTGCAACTGCAGGAGGAAGAAAGCAGATATTTGGACAGGGAACACAGTTGTGACAAGTGTAGTCTGGTTAAGGAAGCAGCTTTTCTTACCTGTTTACCTTCCTACTCTGCCAGATATTTTGCAAATGTACTCAGCTCAAATTATTGGCCCATCATGCAGATCCACAGAGTGTAATTCTTCTTCAGTTGTGACAATCCCAAACACTGCACAACTTTTACACTTGCTTTTCCTGCCTGTGTTATGTAGAGGTCAGGCTAAATATCTTAGTAAATCCTGAATCTTGACCTATGATCAGAATAGGGTTTCTGTCAGATTTTGCCTTCGATTCACAGGTGAAAAGCTGTGATTCTGCTGAATTCTGTGCCAAGCATTTCTCTTTTCCAAATGTCAGGAAATCCTGGAGGAGGGGGGAATGCTGGTAATGCAAAGTCCTATGTAGAAAATGACAGGAGGAAACCCAAGGCTCACCCAAGTGAGCACCACAATGTAGAGTAGGTTAATCCAGCTACAGGCTTGCTTTGAGCTGGATCTTATTCAGGATGCAGTGAGGGATTTGTGCCCTAAATGGGTGCAGGGAGGAGAACTGCATAGGGGTGCATTCAGGACATCTTCATTATTGCATTTCTGAAAACCTCCCATAAGCAAGTCATCCACTGAAATATGTGTGGAACCACGGAGGATATGCAAGGAATAGCTGAAATGGGCATATCCATCACAGAAACTCATTAGGAGGATGCTTAATTACCTGAGTGCAAGGCTAGAGCTCTTTCTCTTCTTTATATTTCAGTGAGCAGGTATTTTCTGA
>JACBWW010001738.1:0-11729 GCA_020086605.1 Lanius collurio
AGGGGCTCTGAGCTCTCCCTGGAGCCTTCTCCTCTCCAGGTGAGCACCCCCAGCTCTCCCAGCCTGGCTGCAGAGCAGAGGCTCTGCTGCATTGATTTGTAGAACTTGGGGAATTCTGCTCAACTCTGTCATTAGACAGGCAGGAAACTTAAAAAATGCACAGGAAAAAAAAAACAAAAAAACCAACAACAACACCAAACCACCTGTGAAATGGAACACAAAGCTGATGAGAAATGGTGAGCAGGAGGGCTGGGCTGCTGCAGGGTCAGTCCTGACCATCTCTGCCAAAGGATGTGGTCAGGAAAAGGCTGCAAATAAACACTCAGAGCTCTCAAATGCCTTTACCAAGGAAGCCACTGCCACACCACATGACAGAGACTGAATGTCCAGCCAAGGTTACATTAAAATTCTTTTTGGTTTTTTTTTTTTTCCTTTTATCACTCACAAGCCTTACTCAGAAAAAGCCCCAAGATCTCTTGTAATTTTATTTAGCAATTGTAATCCTTTCCATTAGCCAGAGTTTAGAGAAAAAAAGATTTGAACCCAGGAAAGGAGAAGGGTGAAGTGCCCCTGTGGCAAATCCTGCTATTAATGACAGAAGTAGTCCCCAAAAAGTTAAATTATTTTTCTTAAAGCTCATTTTAAAACATAGGCACACATTGAATTCTGAGCCAGAGTAGCACAGGTTGAAATCTGGCCCAGAAACAGCTGCTGCAGCGAAGGGCACATTTTTCATGAAGGAATCCTTCACCCATCAAAAGCTTAAGTTTTTGGAGCTGTCCACATCAGCTTTAACTGACAGTTACGGACACAAATTTTATTCCATTTGGTTAAAATATCAGTGACTGTTCTCTCCTCCTTCAAACAGTTTCTGCCTGTAGCACAAAGCTGCACATGACCCTTGGTCTGTAAGGCTTGGGCCTGAAATACCTCACTGCCCCAAACCAAACTCGGCTTCCTTAAGAGTTTCTTCACCCAGGAGTGCAAGGTTTGGGCTTCCACAGCAGCCCCAGACTCCACGGGCTCCCAGGAATGGTTGGGAGGGGTGGGATTTACAAATGCCCAACACAGGGTGACTTCCCAAGGATTTACAGTGACTAACACAGGGTGACTTTTCAGGGAACAGTGGCAAAGGGGACAGGAGAGCTCCCCTGCAGCAAATGGATACAGAGGGACATGAACTCACTGAACACACTCTGGGGCAGGCTCTGGCTCCTTGGTGAGTTCCAATCCCCCCCTCTCTCTTTACATTTATGGCCCTGTCAGCATCCTCCCACTGCTTGTTTGAGGAAATGTGAGCACGAATCTTAAAATTCTGTCAACAAAACAGGCTCATTTAATTGCTCCCAAACCCATCAAAATAGGGAATCAGGATATTATTATTGCTGTTACTCATGCCTGAAGTTTATAAATGTGAAGGTTAATAAAGTCATTCTGTTCCCTGGGAATGGGTGTGGATGGATCTGTCCTCTCAGCTGGGAGAGAGAACCCACACCAAGAACCAGCATCCCTGTGATTAATGGCACCTTGCAGGCCTCAAACATCACCAGAGTTCACTTTCCCTGATAAATCCACATCGGGGAGGAACCCTGCAGGAGAGGCAAAGTGTAGCCTGGTTCTCTCAGCTTTCTGATGTTTTACTTTTGGAGTCAGAGTTCTCACAGTTTCTCATGTAAACAATAAGCTGTGTTTTCCCAGCTGTAAGAATGTTTACATACCTGCACTGTGACAAAAATACCCTGATGGGCATCTCTTGTAGCCCATGTGTTTGTAGAGGAAGTGACCTTGTTCACCCAGTCCTTGTCCTGGTTAAGAAATCTATAAATTTGGACGTTAATAAACACAGGTCCCTTTTAGCCCTTCTGAAATCTCTCGTGTGTGTTCTCTCTCGTGTCCTAGAGCAACAGCAAAGTGTGCCACAAGTGCAAAACTCCAAAGTCTACCTGGTGCTTAAATGCACTAAAAACCATCAGTGCATACAATGGGATTTGGTAAACTCATGAGGAAATTGCTGTAGTATCAGGTACCAGGTAATAAATTTGAATATACTACCACTATATACCCAACCTTGTGTCAATCTGGGCTCAGACTCAGTGTGCAGAAGGCACCATCACCATGAATTGTGTAACTTCACACCCAGCAGCCCTTTAAAAATCCATCTCTTCTCTAACTCAAGAGTCTGAAATAGCTATAACTTAACCAGGCAGAGAGGTTCTGGCATTCCCCTGGAACTCCTGAATCCATCTACCTGGTCCAAGTGATGCAAGAATCCAGTACCTGCTCCAAGCCCTTTGACAATACTTTACAAAGTGCACTGAACCTGCAGAACATAGGGGAGAAAGCTGTAAAACAAAGCCCAGCCTTGATTCCCATCGATACAAACAACAAAAGACAGATGCAAAATTAAATTAGGATCACCTGCAGAGATGTGAGCAAGCATTTCTTAGATCCCCTCACCTCCACTGCCTCACTCTGCCATCCCAGAAAAGGCAGGACAGTAAGGAATTCTGATTCTCTGTGCCTGCACAGCTGTCTTACCTGCTAGTGACTCGCACAAGAGGTAATTCATGCAGAAGAGATGAAAGCTGGACCCAAACCCATTCCAAATTAACTTTAATGCACAAGGCAGAACCTGCTGTTCCACATCCCATAGGCAGAGGGGTGAACACCCAACACTGACTCCCACAGAACTCCTGCTGGAAAGTGTCAGGCACATTCCAAACCCAAGGAACTCTGAGCAGGAAGAACTGTCTGTGATACAACCCTGAAGATACACAAGTTTCTCTCAGACTTGCTCACCTGTGTGTGACCAGTTCAGATCCCAAAGCCCAGAGCACTTGGCCGTGTGGGCAAGGATCCCTGCAGGACAACAGGTCACCTCAGGGTGAAACAGCAGTGTCACACTCATTTTACACAGCTCAGCATTCCATGAGAGGCAAAATGGCTAAAATGGCCAAAGGGAGAACAACTCACTTGGCACAGGAAACCTCTCAGGGCACAGACTCAGAGCCTACAAAGGGGCTGGGACTTGAACAGGGGTGCACTTCTGCACATTCAGAATGAGCTCTCAGGCCCACACCAACGCCTGCCCTCTCAGAATTTAATCCTTTGCAGGAGGGCAGCATTCAGCTCTCACAGCAGAACAACTCTGCCAGCTCCTCCAGGAAAAGGCTCAAAGGATCAACACCTGCAGGTTCCAGCTCAGGTGAGTGTCTGTGCTCAGACAGCAGGTGCCCCTCTGATGAGAGGTGGCACTTGGGTCGCAGCCACAGGAACGTGAGCTGCACAGAGACACAGTCACTGCAGAACCAGCACATCCAACACCCAGGCCTCGCCCTGCTCCAGCAGGGAGGCTCTGGAGAAAGCAGTTTGGATCTTGCCCCAGCCAAAGGCACAGACAGCAGAGAACGTTCCCTGCCTGTGTGTAACCCACACCACGCCAACTTCAGCACTGACTCCTTCCAGTGAACAGCAGGAAGTATTTTCTTGCTGTGCTCACTTTTTATTTGTAAAGTGGACTGTGATGTGCGGTTTTCCTGGATTACTCTGCTCCTCGATCACGGCGTTGCTGCGTTCTGCCAGCCAGTGAAAGCTCAATGCCCCGTTCTCCCCGAAGCGCTGGCTGTCCCCGCTGCCCGGCAGGGCTGCAGCACGCACGGTTCCCTTTTGGCCGCTGACCTCTAGTGGAGAGCGCAGGAAAACGGGACAGGAACAACGCCTGCCGTGAGGAACCGAGGTGCTCTCCCTCCGAAGGGAGGCCAGCAGGTTCCCCACCCTTCCCTCAAGGGCTCCGGGACAGAGCCCTCCCACAGCAGCCCCTCTTGCCCCATCGCTGGGGCTCCTCTGCTCACAGAGCTGGCTGCAAACAGCAGCAAGTGTTTGATTTGGCTCCTTCCCCTCCCCAAGGTGAGGAACAGAGATCCCCGGGCTCCCCTTGTAAGCTCCTGCCCTCCAAGCACACGTCCTCCTGTGAGCCAGGCTCGGCTCAGACACTGAGGGCACTGCTACACTTCCACAGGGTCGCAGAGCAGTTGGCACCGGCAGGGACCTCAGAGATCACCTCATTCCACACCTCTTCCACGGGCAGGGACACCTTCCATCATCCCAGGCTGCTCCAAGCCCCGTCCGACCTGGCCTTGGGCACTGCCAGGGATCCAGGGGCAGCCACAGCTGCTCTGGGCACCCTGTGCCAGGGCCCCATTTTGGGGAAGAGCTGTGAGAAGCCCACAGTGCAGAGGCACCCAAGGGACAGGAGGTGTAATTACAGAGAGGTCAGTTTGGTGAGAAGGGCTTGGACAGCAGCTTAAGGCTGCACAAGGAATGACAGCACCCTGCAAAGGTCACTGAGGGAAGAGGGTCAGCAGATGGGCTCAGAGCACATCACAGACCACCCCTCCCCACCCTGACCAACAACTGCAAGGCCCTGCAGCTACTCCCTGTCCCTGTCCCTTTGTGTGTGCAAACCAGAGGTGACTGTGACACACCCCAGCTGCACAAAAGGGACACCACAGCAGGAACTGGGGCTGTGTGACAGGCCCTGTGTCTGAAGCACAGCACCTCACCCCAGGGCAGCAGTGAGCAAGGCAAAGGTGCTCTGGCAGCTGGGTGTTCCTGCAGCACCTGCAGCTTTGTCCCCTGTCCTGACACACCTGCATTTCAGTGACATCCCACAGGCACTACAGGAGCAGGACCTGTGCTTAGGCACTGGGCTGGGAACCTCCATGGCAGAGACTTGCAGCCAGATCCAGAGTTAGCTCTGCAAACAAATCTTCCCTCAGACTGGAAATCACAGATTACCAGGCAGCACTTGCTTGGTGAGCAAGTCAGAGTCAGTCTGTGACTACACCCAACACACCTCCAAAGATCTTTTTTGGGACAGCTTCTTCCATAGCTCATATTTTACTCTCCCTCTAACCAAACCCTACAGATCCAAATCCAGCTAGTAACATTTTAATCAATCCACCTGCTCAGTGACCAAGACCTGAGCATTCCATACCCCCTCTAACAGCAGTACCTTTGCTTTCTTCATGTGGTCCATGATATTGCCAAGATCTTCAACATCGACGACAGAATCTGCACCTCCAGCTTCCTCCTCACTACTGGTTTCAAACAATTCCTCTGCCTGTGGGACAGAGCAGAGAACAAAAGTTAAAAATTTATCTGACTGTTAAACATACAACCTTCATCTAAGCTAACCGGTGAAATGAGCTCTCCTCATCAGTAAAGACCACTGAAAACAAGGAATAGCCTACCAAAAACCTGTAGGATGGATATGGAACCCTGAACCCCTTTAAACCCTCCAAGTGCCTTGCTTACAGCAAGATTTACTCCTCCTGTCTCTGCAGCAGCCAGCACTCCCAAACCCAGCCAGAAGAACCACTTACTTTCCTACAAAACTCAACCCAGCAATAACTTCCAACCCACAGTAAATGGCTCGAGGGAGGATTAAAGTGCCATAGCAGCTCTAGGTCTTGCACTGGAGAGCAATACAGAGGATTTCTTAGTCCAAATCTGCAGTCAATAAACACTCCAGAAGAGAGAAATTATTACAGGCAGACACACACAAAAGACAGAGGGGGCTTGCTCTGCTAACACTCCCCAGCTGCCTTTGGAAAACCTTGGGATGCAGGCAGAGCAGCTGAGCTTCACCAGGGTGACTCACAGGGAATTAAACGGCCCCCCTGGCCTTGGGACAGGGCAAAGGCTCTGCTGAGAACCCAGACTGGCTCCTTGGAGCATCTGTCACCTCTCCCCAGCCAGGAGCAGGACTCCCTCATCCCACAAATGCCATGGAGCCTGGCTGCATCACTAATCCTTTGGTCCTTCTTTTGGAAGGCTCATTCTAATTGTTATTGCCATGGGCTCTCAGCCCCATTCTCCCCCTGCTCCAGAACAAATATCAGGCTCCCACAGCAGCCCACTGGACTGCAGGAGGAAGGGGAGAAGTCAAATAGTGCTCCAAATAAAACAAGACCTCGTGGATTTAGGCTGTACCTCACTATTCTCATGTTCTGACGTCCCATGTTCATGATCCGAGCTTTCCTTGCTCTGCTTCCCTGAGGATTTGCACTTCCCCTTCCTGCACTTCCCAGTGCAGGGCTGCTTCTCCCCTCTGCAGAGCGCCTGCAGCCGAGTGAGGAACTTGGCTTTCCAGGCCTCAAAGTCAGCCTCGATGCTGCCGTGCTTGCTCTGGGCCACATTGCAGTCCCCTTCAGCTCGAGTCATGATCCTGCTGGCACTGAGCATCCACAGCCACCTGTCCATCCTCCTTCCAACCTAGGGCAGCAGCAAGAGTTGGAAAGATTAAACCACGGCCAGGTTCAAGCAGAAAGCCAGAAAAGCAAGGATCAGCCCTGGGATTAGAGCCAGTGAGCTGCATAGCAGTGCAGGGCAGGGGCCTGGGGAGTCCCTCTCAGGTGCTGGCTCAGAACAGACACAGGGCAGCCTGAGCACCACCACACACCCTGAGACTGTGTTGGAAAATCCCTCTGCCATCCCTGTGCGAAGGGATGGGCTCTGGGAACAGCCTGCTCTGTGCAGTGCCTGTTGGTCAGAATGGCAACACACACAGCCCCAGCTCTAAGACAGCCTGGTGACAAGGGATGCCATTCTTCTGTGAGACGAGGCCAGTGACCACTGTCACAGCTCCCATCAGGGAATAAAGCTAAAACCCACAGCAGAAAAGGGAGTCAGGTTTAAAAGGCAGCAAGAGCTGACAGTGCTGTGCCCTCAGGTGGTTGCAGAAAGCTTTCAAAGCTGGGAAATGAACTCAGTAAGGATTTACCAAATGTGTTACCACACCTTCCAGTGCCTGTGGGACTCATTCCCATCTAA
The DNA here is from genome assembly GCA_020086605.1 of Lanius collurio. Taxonomy (NCBI): domain Eukaryota; kingdom Metazoa; phylum Chordata; class Aves; order Passeriformes; family Laniidae; genus Lanius; species Lanius collurio. The sequence continues at coordinate 6,835 of JACBWW010001738.1, forward strand.
AATCCAGTTGCTTCAAAGCTCAAGTGCCCACATGGCCAAGAAGGCCAGTGGCACTGGCTTGTACCAGCAATGGTGTGGCAGCAGGACCAGGGCAGGGACTGTCCCTCTGCACTGGGCACTGCTGAGGCATCTCCAGTCCTGGGGACAGTTTTGGGCACCTCATTCCAAGAAAGACATTGAGGGGCTGGAGCATGTCCAGGGCAGGGAACGGAGCTGGGAAGGGGCTGGAGCCCCAGGAGGGGCTGAGGGAGCTGGGAAAGGGGCTCAGCCTGGAGCAAAGGAGGCTCAGGGGGGACCTTGTGGCTCTGCACAACTCCCTGACAGGAGGGGGCTCAGGGGGGTCGGGCTCTGCTCCCAGGGAACAGGGACAGGAGGAGAGGGAACAGCCTCAGGGACAGGGGAGGGGCAGGGTGGGCACCAGCAGGAATTTCCCCATGGAAGGGGTGCTCAGGCCTTGGCAGGGGCTGCCCAGGGAGGTTTGGAGTGCCCATCCCTGGAGGGGCCCAAGGAAGGCCTGGAGATGGCACTCAGAGCTCTGGGCTGGGGACAACGTGGGGATCAGGTACAGGGTGGATTCAATGATCTTGGAGGTTTTTCCCAAGCTCAGTGGCTCTGGGATTCTGCCCATGCCCTAAAGCCAGTCCCTGATCCAGTCTGGACAACAGCTGCAATTCCCACACAGAACATCAGCACCACTCAGATTTGAAGCATTTCACGCAGCTGAGGCTCTCAGAGGAGCAGAAGCCACACAGGGAGCTCGGGGGACACTCACTGTGTTGTAGTGATCCACGTAGGCCGAGTTCCCCAGCCCAAACACGGCGTATCTCAGGCCCTGCAGGAAGCTCTTCCCAACACGGAAATCATTGGCTGCCTCTTCCAGCCACTTGCAGAACCAGGCTGCGCTCTCTGGGGGCTGCCCCTCGGTGTAGGTGGCCACCAGGAACACACAGATGTTCCTGCTGCTTGTCTGGCCACACACACAGGACAGGAGAGAAAAAAAAAATCACATTTTCCAGAACTTTCTTTTCAAGCAACGAGTTACAACACCCAGGCAGCTGGGAGAAGTGAAAAGACAAGGCTGTCTCCACTTGGGGTGGGATGGTGCAGGTGACAAACCCAAAGGTGCTGAACAACCTGCACAGCACCTTAAATTAACAGAAAGAGGTCCAGCTGAACAGGGCCATGGTGGCAGAGCAGAACTGGACATCCAGCCCAACCAGCAGCTTCCTGACCCGACTCCTTCAGCAGGAAAGTGCCCCATGGACAAATATTTCAAACTCCTCAACTTCAAATGTACAGGCTTGTTGGGGGCAGTATCAAATGCTGACAATTCAGACTGAAACCCTAAGGAATTTCCAGCACACAGTTCCCACCAAAACCTTTTGTTGGGGTTAATTAAAACTCTCAAGTAGCAACTATGAATATTGACAGAAGGAAAACCCATCAAGGATTACTCCACATAAATACAGCTCACAAGGAGATTCTGACTTAAAAGCCTCTAAAGGCTGCAGAAGCATCACCACCTTCCTGCTCTGGTTCTGAACCCTGCCCAGGTGTGCAGGGCACCCAGTGCAGCCACTCTCACCCAGCTCACCCCTGAGTTACACAACTGGCTCACACAGAGTCACTGTCACAGCAAAATGTCCTACTGGTGCTTGCAAATTTTAAAAAATTTAGGTATTTTCTGCTGAGGGCTGATGGGCTGCAACTGCATCTGTATCAGGGAAGCAATTTTCATAACAGAGCTGTGGGGATTTCCAGGATTACAGGACAGAAATACAAGAGGGAAACAGCCTTTGACAACCCCAGGAAAAACTTGTACTTCTTACTGATGGTTATGCCATACCCACCTCCTCTGATAACCCATCCTCTGGATCATAGTCTCCCATGTTAATGACTTCCACGGGCAAATTAAGAGAAGTAACAGCTCCAGCCAGAGCTTTGGCAAATCTCTGAACAAAGAAACACAGGAAATTATCAATTACTTCAACCCACACAAGCCCTGCCGTGCTCAGCCACAAGACTTCTCCCAGCCCAGGAAGAATAATGACACAGGAGACCTGGACACTGGCACTGCAATTCCTCACATTCCAACAAAAATGGAGTACACTGGCTGAGAGTTACAACATTACAATGACTGATCACTTCACAGTTACACACACAAATTACATTTCTCCTTGAGAAAGCACCAAAGCCAGCCCTTCTCTCTATGATAACCTGCTAGAAAATTAAAATTATAATGTAAGAGTACACTTTTAGCTTTATAATCAATCTCTACTGCATGCCTTGCTTAAAGGGAGGAGAAAAACTGTTATTTTTATTTAATTTTCACCTGTCTTGCATGTTGGGAAACAATTGTAACAAGCCAATAAATGTGCTGATGAACTCCCAGATCTCCCAGGGCAGTGCTTCAAGGCAAGCAACATTCTCAGATCCCAACAGCATTTCAAAGCAATTCCACAGATGTGCAATAAAAGTACAGGTACCTTTGCTGTGCCAGTCTGAGAGCCATAGAAAATCTTCACTCCAGCAACATGGACCTCCTGTGTCTGAGGAGGGGCACATCCATTCCCCACTTTGTCTGCTGCTCCCTCGGAGGAAGAGGGACTCCTGTGGGATTTCTCACCCTAAGAAACAAGAGCTGTGTCACACACAGTCCCTTTTCCAAAGGGATGGCAAACCAAGAGCATTTCAAATTCAAAACCTGGGGCCACTCTCAGCAATGGTCAAAGCATTTTGGTTCCTCTCACACCCAAACACACCAGGACCTGTTTTTCTGACCTAGGCCAGGAGACACACACTTGTCTGGGAGATACCAGGATGCAGCTGAACCTCCCAACTCCTGCAGCAGATTTTCACCCACCTGCACAAGGAGGTTTTCAAGTCCTGAAGGGCCTAATCCCCTCCCATCCTACACCAGCCCAACCCACATCATGAAAACAGGAAGGTGCAAACACAGGGCACAAACAGAGGGGTTTACCTGGAGTGACAGAGCAACCCAGGGGGCCACGTCCTCCCAGTGTGAAGAGTGTCCTGCTGAGCTCTGCCCCAAAGGCAGAGCAACAAGGGCAATTAGTGACCCACAGACACCAACCATCCAGGCTGAGGAGCATAACCAGACAGCTAAACTGCTTTTGGGATTTGCAGCACCCTTGGTAGGTGCCTTCACCCAGTAACTACTCACTTCCACCCAGGTTTTTGGGGTCTTCTCAGAGAAAAGTGCTGACAGGATCAGTTACCTTCCTTTTGGTTCTGCTGGTGGTGAACTGAATGACAATCCAAAGGCTGATCCCAAAAGCAACAGCAGAATAGATGTAAAATCTGTGCAGCCATATGGACACCAGGCAAGTATGGAAGTAGCTCCACGTATCCATTGAGACTTCTAAATCTGGAATGTCACAGATTCCTACAGTGGGAATATGGAATGAGCACACACAAAGTAATCACAGTACCCACAGCCCCACATCGTCAGCTATTGCCCAGGCTTTGCAGAAAACAGCTTTTGGCTAAAGACTACACACTAAAATTGAATCAAGAAGCCTTCACCTGCTCAGATGTGTCAGCTGAGCTCCACACTAACATTCCATACTGTCAGAGGGAAACTCTGGGTTTTTCTTTGATAGGGCAGCTCTGTTACAAGGGAAATCAGGAAATACTTGTGCTGTCCAAGTGCCTGAAAAGAAAAAGTCCTTGTGAGACATCCACTGGATCATCCTGGCCTCCAGTTTAACTCAAATCCAACAAATGCAGCTCTCTGTCCAAGGGGGAAATCACCTGCACAGAACTTTCTGCTGAACACAACCCCTGCTCACACACATTAGATGTCACACTGATTACAGAGTTTCAAGGGCAGACTGAAACATGGATTAAATCGGAAACACTTTCACAGAATTCTGTGACACAAGTGAAGTTTGGAGTAACTGAGATGTTTCAGGTTGGTTCAGAACATTCAGGGCACAGAACACCAGGGTACAGCACCTGCATGGTGTCTGGGAATATTTATTTCATATGGAATATTCAGGCACTCCAAAAAGGCTGGTTTGTGATACTTATTGACTGAGGAACAAAGCTGACACCCTCCTACTGTCATCTGCAGCTTGGATCTTGTTTTTGCAGGTACCAGGTTACCAGATCAAAGGCTTAAGGGGATGCCCTTCACCCCTCCAGCAGCAACACTGAGACTCACAAAAGAGAAGAGCCAAGAGCACTTCCTCAGTGTGCCCAGTTTTGCCCAAACCAGCTATAGGGATTCCCTTAACCTCTACACAATTTCCTCAAATGCAATAGATGCTATATATATATATTCCAGAGAATTTTGGCTCCAAAACACACACACACAGAGTATTATCCCCCTACACAACTACACACCCTCCCTCATGGTTATCACCGCCACAAGCACACACATCCCCCACCCTCGTGGTTCTTCCTCCTCTCAAGGTTAATGCCCCTCTCTCCCCCAAATACCCCTCAGGGTTATTGCCCACCTTCCCCTGCCTCTCACGGTTATTATCCCACAACCTCACAATTATTAAACACTCCCTTCCTCCGAGTTGCTACACCCCAACACCCCTCATAGTTAATAAATACTCCCGTGGTCGTTACCCTCATCTCCCTCCACAGCACCCCCTCACAGTTAAAACCACAATCACACATGGTTATTATACCCCTTCTTCACAGCCCATACACACAGTTATTATCCCACAAACGCGGTTATTGTATCCCCCCTCACGGTTATTACCCCCACGCACGCAGTTACTACAGTTCTTACCCCACAGACACGGCTATTCTGTTCCCCCCACCACGGTTCTCTCTCTCTCTCACACCGACACCACCCCGTCCCCTGCCGGTTCCCCCCGCCCGGCACCGACCCCGCTCACAGCCCGGCGCTCCCCTCA
>JACBWW010001739.1:0-11722 GCA_020086605.1 Lanius collurio
TTTTTTTTTTTTTTAAAAAACCCAACCCCAAACTGGGTTCTGGCGAGCCGGAGCAGGGTTGAACCCAATCCCTCCCCAAATCCCGGCCGGGATTATCCCGAGGCTTTGCCGAATTCCTGCTGTTGATATGGAAATCCGCGGGTGCTTGAGCTCCTTTAGGCTTGGAATGTTCGTTTTCCCTGGAAAAAAAAAACCAAATGGAGCTGCTCCCCTTGGGGGGGAGGTTTTCTTAATCCCGAGGGGTTTGGGGGCGGTTTGGGGAGTTTTTCCATGGATTTTAGGGCGTTCTGCTTCACCTGGGCTCCCACTACCGCTGGGAAACGCACGGAGAGATCACACCGGGCTTCCCTTCATCAAATCCCGATTTATTTTTCTGAGATAATGGGATTTTTCCCGGGATCTGCCTCCTCCCTGGCTGGCTCAGCCCCTCTCCCATTCGCAGCCAGGGCTGTTAATCCTCGGCTCTGCCCTAATTCCCATGGAAAGGAGGCAGCAGCCCCCCAAAATCCCGGGAAGAACATTCCCTTTTATCCCGGGCCAGCCCTGGGCACTGCCAGCCGCCTTCTCCGGGGCATCCCAAGGGTTTGGGTGCCCTTTTCCAAGGCACCCAGCACTCCCACCTGCCTCTGCCCAGGGATTTGGAAGAGCCTGGAGCTGGATCTGTTCCTGTTTTTGCCACTTCTCCCGGTTTTTCCAGCTCTCAGTGGCTCTGTTGGAGGAAAAACTCCACATTCCGAGGGAGGATCCGTTATCCCGGGATACCCAGGGGGTTTTGGGGGGTCTCACCTCGGGTTTTGCTGGAGATTTGGCTGCTCCTCCATCTCCTGGAGGAGTTCTCTCCCGGTTTAAGGGTCCCTTGGATCTGGCAGCTTCAAAAACAAAGGGAATTTCACATTTTCCTTTTTTTTTCCACGTCCTGGGTGCTTCCAGGAAGGACCTTTCTGAGGTCCTGGCTGTCCCTGTCACCCTCAGCCAGCCTGTGCTTCTCCAGGGAAATTTTATGGAGTGGCCAGGGAAACTTGCCAAGGGAAATTTGTCTTCAAATCCAGAAGAAAACACGGAGCAAGTCGTGGGGATTTAGGAGTCTTTTTTTGTCCCGGCTTAAAACCCTTAAAAAGAAACTGTTCAAAGGCACAAATCTTGCCCTGAATTCTTTTTAATTCCCAAAGTTGGAAAAACAGGCAGCAGGGCTGAGAAGGGGAAGATTTTGGGGCTGGGAAGGGGAAGATTTTGGGGCTGAGAAGGGGAAGATTTTGGGGCTGGGAAGGGGAAGATTTCAGGATGGGAATGGGAAGGTTTCAGACTGGGAAGGTTTTGGGCTGGAATGGGAAGGTTTCAGGCTGGAATGGGAAAGTTTCAGGCTGGGAATGGGAAGGTTTCAGGCTGGGAATGGAGAAGTTTCAGGCTGGGAATGGGAAGGTTTCAGACTGGGAATGGGAAGGTTTCAGGCTGGGAATGGAGAAGTTTCAGGCTGGGAATGGAGAAGTTTCAGACTGGGAGGGTTTCAGGCTGGAATGGGAAGGTTTCAGGCTGGGAATGGGAAGGTTTCAGACTGGGAATGGGAAGGTTTCAGACTGGGAAGGTTTCAGGCTGGAATGGGAAGGTTTCAGACTGGGAATGGGAAGGTTTCAGGCTGGAATGGAAAAGTTTCAGGCTGGGAATGGGAAGGTTTCAGACTGGGAATGGGAAGGTTTCGGACTGGGAAGGTTTCAGGCTGGGAAGGTTTCAGGCTGGGAATGGAAAGGTTTCAGGCTGGGAATGGGAAGGTTTCAGACTGGGAAGGTTTCAGGCTGGGAATGGGAAGGTTTCAGACTGGGAAGATTTTGGGCTGGAAACAGTAAGATTTCAGCTCGCTGGGCACAGCTGCTTTGAAGCTGGGGGGCTCTGTCAGTTTTGGGGGGCTGCTCCTTCAAGCCAGGGCTGTGCTGGGATGCAGGAAAATGAGGGAAATCTGGGAATGCTCCTTGGGATTTCCCTCTGGGAAGCAAACGGACCCAAATTGTGGGGAGAAGGGGACGGCGCTGGGGGCGATTCCGTAGCCCCTCTGAAGGTGTGGGTGAGGTGGGATGATTTTGGGAGATGCCAGGAGAATCCCTGGGGATCAGAGCCTCGGGCTGGGCTCCCTGAGGAGCTGCTGGGCTGACCCCTCGCCGCTCCCTGTCCCCACAGCTCGAGGGACAGCATGGCCGCCACTGCCGCCGTCAGCCCCAGTGAATACCTGCAGCCGGCCGCCTCCGCCGCCCAGGTGAGTCCAGCCCTTCCTCAGGAGTTTTCCCGGGATGCAGGAGGAGCCAGGAGAGCAGGACAGGCCCTGGAGCTGCTCTGGGGGGCTCTTTCCCAGTCCTGATCCCGGTGTTGTTCCTCCTCCCTGTGTTTTTCCCTGAGGGTCTCTTGTGTTCCCAGCCGAAATCTCGGGGTGGGTTGGGGATTTGAGCTGTCTGTGATGTTCCAGGGGGTGAATCCCAGGGAGTTTCCAGGATATCCACAGCCTTGTGATGGTTGTAAGGACACAGGGGTGGGATTTAAAGGTTGGCACCATCCCGATGTCACCACTAAAAGCAGTGGGGCGCTGGACATCGGCAAGGATTTCATCACAGAAAAATTTAGGAATTGGGGTTTTTTGGGATGAGTTGCCTGGGGAGGTGCTGAGATCACCTGAAGGCATTTAAGGACAGACTGGACGTGGCACTCAGTGACAAAGTGTCACCCAGCTTGGACTGGATGATCTCAAAGCTCCTTTCCAGCCACAACCATCCTGGAATTCTGCGATCCCATAAAGGCACAAGTGGGTAATTAAGCAGCTCCCTCAATCAGGGGTGTCTCATTAGCACGGGCTGTTCCTCAGGGTGCTTGGCACTGATTTCCCTGTCTCCCCAGGACTCCCAGCCCTCTCCCCTGGCCCTGCTGGCAGCCACATGTAGCAAGATCGGTCCCCCCGCCGTGGAAGCCGCCGTGACGCCGCCGGCCCCTCCACAGCCCACCCCTCGCAAACTGGTGCCCATCAAACCCGCCCCGCTGCCCCTGGGCTCAGCCAAGAGCAGCATTGGCATCCTGTCCTCCAAAGGGAACCTCTTCCAGATCCAGGGCTCCCAGGTGGGCACCTCCTACCCCGGTGGGCAGTTGGTTTTCGCCATCCAGAACCCGGCCGTGCTCAACAAAGCCTCGCGCTCCTCGTCCTCCTCCAACATCCAGTACCAGGCGGTGCCACAGCTGCAGCCTGGCACGGCTCAGACCATCCAGGTGCAGCCCAACCAGATCCAGATCATCCCAGGCACCAACCAGGCCATCCTCACACCTTCCTCTTCCTCACACAAGCCCGTACCCATCAAACCAGCCCCGGCTCAGAAAGCGGCGGCCGGCACGGGCAGCGTGGTCAAACTGCCCGGTGGCAGCAACGTCACCTTGACCTTGCCAGTCAACAACCTGGTGAGCCCCGAGACGGGCAGCCAGACCCAGCTCCTCACGGACAGCCCTTCCAAACCCAGCAAAAAACCTCGGAAAAAGGCCATGTCCCCAGCCCAGCAGGCCGCCGTGGCCGTGGCCGAGCAGGTGGAGACGGTGCTGATCGAGACCACGGCCGAGAACATCATCCAGGCTGGCAACAACCTGCTGATCGTGCAGAGCCCGGCCTCGGGGCAGCCGGCCGTGGTGCAGCAGGTGCAGGTGGTGCAGCCCAAGCAGGAGTCTCAGGTGGTGCAGATCCCACAGCAGGCCCTACGTGTGGTTCAGGCAGCCTCGGCCACGCTGCCCACCGTGCCCCAGAAATCCTCGCAGAACTTCCAGATCCAGGCGGCCGAGCCCACGCCCACCCAGGTATGGCCTCCTCAGGGAGGGGGTTGTGTGGATGCTGTTCCTCTGAGCCTTGCTGGAGGGGTTTAGGAGGGGTTTCTGAGGTGTTTCATCAGGCTTGGAGGTTTAGGCATTGCTGGGTGGGTTCTCTGGTGGTTTGGAGCAGCAAGCACCAGAGCTGGTCCCTCTGCAGGGATTTGGGAGCTCTCCCAGCCTGGCTGCCTGCTTTTATAGGAGCTGGAGGGGTTCAGTGTCCCTGAAACCTCCCCAGTGCCACAGCTGGGGTTGGGATGAGCCAGCCTGCTGGGAAGTTCCTGGGAAATGGTGCGTGGTGGGAGAGGGGTTGGTGTCTTCGTGTTGCCTTGAGCAAAAGCCAGGTCCTTTCTCCAGGAGGGCCACAAAGGTCCAGATTCACTTCCTTGTGAGGGTGGGGAGGGGCTGGGATGGAATTCCCAAAGAAGCTGCAGCTGCCCCATCCCTGGAAGTGTCCAAGCCCAGTTTGGAGCCACCTGGGACAGCAAAAGATATCCCTGGAAGTTGAAACAATCTCATCTTTAATCTCCTTCCCAACCCAAACCATTCCCGGATTCCCAGGCTGTTGCAGGTGAATCCCACCCCCTTTTCCTCTCCTCCAGGTCTACTTCAAGACCCCCTCTGGCGAGCTGCAGACCGTGCTGCTCCAGGACCCCTCCTCCATGGCCGTGCCTCCGCCTTCGGGGACGTCCTGCGGCAGCCCCGTGTCCCGAAGCCCCGGCCCCGGGGGCGGCGGCCGCAAACCGGCCCCGCGCAAGGAGCGGCCGCTGCCCAAAATCGCCCCTGCCGGGGGCATCCTGAGCCTGAACGCGGCACAGTTGGCGGCCGCCGCCCAGGCCATGCAGACCATCAACATCAACGGCGTCCAAGTGCAGGGCGTGCCCGTCACCATCACCAACACCGGAGGTGGGTGGCACCGGGTGGCACCGGAGGAGTTTTGGGGGATGGGCGCGCTCCCTGAGGCTCCTGAGGATGGGATGATGCCGGGTTGGGTGGGATCTCATGGCCCTGAGGGGGTGATGTGGCTGTGCAGAAAGAGTCCAGGAAGCCAGGAGTGTTTGCCTGGTAAGCTGGGGATGGCAGGGAGCTGCAGGGAGCTGCAGGAGGCATCGGGGGTTTCCTGGGAGCTCAGCCCAGCTCTGTCCCCTCCTCAGCTCTGTCCCCAAATCCTTGAGGTGTGTTTTATCCAGAGAATTGGGACTCAGCCGAGCAAAGGGACACGGTTGTCCCTCCTGCAGCCACCCCTGCCGTGGATCCCATTCCAGATCCTCATCCTGGGGCTGGAACCTCTCCCTGCATCCCTCAGGAACGAGGAACTCCCCCGAGTTCCCAGACCCAGCACCTTCATACACCTGGGGCTGGAACATCTCCCTGCATCCCTTGGGAATGAGGAACTCCCCCGAGTTCCCAGACCCAGCACCTTCATACACCCAGCTCCCTCCTTCCAGCTCCATGGCCAGGGGTCACCATTCCCAGGGAGTGACCCCCTCACTCCAGGCATCTTCCTTAATCCCAAAACCAGCCAGGCACGGCCCTGGTGCTCCCGATCCCAGGAAAGTCACGTCCCTGCAGCCGCCCCGGCCCCCTTTCCACCACCAGCTCTTTCCCAAGGAGCCAAGGGGAGGGAGCTGCGTCTGTGGGGAGTTTTATCTCCTTCCTGATCCAGCCAGACCTGCTGCCTGCCGTGGTTTCTGCTCCAGCAGCTGGCTTTGGCAGTGGGAATCTGCTCCTCCTTTCCCAGCTCCGAGCGGTGTCAGCACAAATCCCATCCCGCTCCGCCGATCTCCTGGGATTGGCTTTCCAGGGGGGAGGGATTTAACTGGAGATTCCAGGGGCAGATGTGGAGGGGGACCGGTAGGACCTGCTGCCCACAGGTGTGATGAGCTGGGCCAGGGCTCAGCCAGGGCTCAGCCAGGACATTCCCACCTCCTCCGGAGCTGCCACATCCCTCAGCTTCGCGCTGCCTTCCCGGAGCATCCCTCGCTCTCTGCCTGAGCTCCCTCCCTGCTGCCTTCGCTCCTCCGCTGCCAAATCCCCCTTGTTCTTCCCCTCCTCCTCCTCCTCTCTGCTGCCCAGGGAGCAGCAGTCCCATCCCAATCCCATCCCAATCCCATTCCCAATCCCCATCCCGCTTGCTGACGCTGACCCCGTCTTCTTCTTTCCAGCCCCCGTCACGGCTGCCGGGGACGCCCGAGCCTGGAGCGGCCCTTAGGCTGCGGGGTAAGTCCCGTTTTTTTGCTCAATATATTGCACGTTTTTTCAAAGTTTCTTTTTTGTTTCCTCTTTGATCCTTTTTTTCCCCACCCCCCAAAAGGGTCGAAAACCGAAAACTTTGAAAAACCGCACAGTATATTCAGAAAAAAGGGACTTACCGGGAGCAGCACGGGGCAGAGGGGGCTGTGCTGCATGTGAGGCTGGAAGTGGGGACAAATTTGGGGTATTCCCTGCTCCAGAGGGTCCGGTGGGAGGAGTTTGGATGGATCCTGATCCCCCCCTTTTCCCTCCCCAGGCCAGCAGCAGCTGACGGTGCAGAACATGTCCGGCAACAACGTGACCATCAGCGGGCTGAGCCCCACCCAGATCCAGCTGCAGATGGAGCAGGCGCTGTCCGGGGATATCCAGCCGGGGGAGAAGAGGAGGAGGATGGCCTGCACCTGCCCCAACTGCAAGGATGGTGAGAAGAGGTGAGTTCGGAGCAGTGGGGATGGAAAAAAGTGGGTGTGGCTCATCCCACTGGATCCGCCTCTCCTGGGATAGCCCCGCCTTCCCAGGCAGAGAGGGAACTGGGGGTGCTGGTGGACAGCAGGCTGGATGTGAGGCAGCAGTGTGCTCAGGTGGCCAGAAAGGCCAATGGCACCTGGCCTGGATCAGGGATGGAGTGGCCAGCAGGACCAGGGCAGTGAGTGACCACTGGTGAGGCTGCACCTTGAGCGCTGTGTCCAGTTCTGGGCCCCCCCAATTTAGGAAGGACATGGAGGGGCTGAAGCGTGTCCAGAGAAGGGCAGCAAGGCTGATGAGGGGTGTGGAGCACAAACCCTGTGAGGAGCAGCTGAGAGGGGCAGAGGAGGCTCTGGGGTGACGTGGTCACTCTACAACTCCCTGACAGGAGTGGGGATTGGTCTCTTTGGCTGGGGAACAGCGACAGGATGAGAGGACACAGCCTCCAGCTGTGCCAGGGGAAATGTAGGTCAGACATGAGAAATCCTTCACTGAAGGAGTGATGGGGCACTGCAATCTGCCTGGTGCACTCCCTGGAGGCCTTCACCAAACCCTGCTGGACGTGGCACTCACTGCTCAGTGAGACCACATCATATCCCAGCTTGGATGATCTCAAACCTCCTTTCCAACCTCACCTCACCCTACAATTCCCCCGTTCTCCCCCGTTCTCCACGCAGGCCGGGCGATCCCGGGAAGAAGAAGCACATCTGCCACATCCCGGAGTGCGGGCGGACGTTCCGCAAGACGTCGCTGCTGCGGGCGCACGTGCGGCTGCACACGGGGGAGCGCCCCTTCGTGTGCAACTGGGTGTTCTGCGGCAAGCGCTTCACGCGCTCCGACGAGCTGCAGCGGCACGCGCGCACACACACAGGTCTGCGGGCGTCCTGGGGGGTCCTTTTCCCCAGGGATTATCCCCAAATCCCACCCTAACCCATCCCAGTCACTCACACAGGTCTGCGGGCGTCCTGGGGGCTCCTTTTCCCCAAAAGTTACCCCCAAATCCTGACCCGGTCACTCACACAGGTCTGGGGGCGTCCTCGGGGCTCCTTTTCCCCAAGAGTTAGCCCCAAATCCTGCCCCAGTCACTCACACAGGTCTGCGGGCATCCTCGGTGCTCCTTTTCCCCAGGGATTATCCCCAAATCCTGCCCCAGTCACACACACAGGTCTGGGGGCATCCTCGGGGCTCCTTTTCCCCAAGAGTTAGCCCCAAATCCCGCCCTAACCCATCCCAGTCACTCACACAGGTCTGCGGGCGTCCTCGGGGCTCCTTTTCCCCAGGGATTATCCCCAAATCCTGCCCCTAACCCATCCCAGTCACCCACACAGGTCTGCGGGCCTCCTCGGTGTTCCTTTTCCCCAGGAATTACCCCCAAATCCCACCCTAACCCATCCCAACACACACAGGTCTGGGGGCCTCCAGAGTGCTCCTTTTCCCCAAGAGTTACCCCCAAATCCTGCCCCAAACCACCCCAGTCACCCACACAGGTCTGCGGGCATCCTCAGTGCTCCTTTTCCCCAAGAGTTACCCCCAAATCTCACCCCAGTCACCCACACAGGTCTGCGGGCCTCCTCAGTGCCCCTTTCCCCCAAAAGTTACCCCCAAATCTCATCCTAACCCATCCCAGTCACTCACACAAGTCTGCGGGCATCCTGGGTGCTCCTTTTCCCCAGGGATTATCCCCAAATCCTGCCCCAGTCACTCACGCAGGTCTGGGGGCCTCCTCAGTGCCCTTTTCCCCAAGAGTTACCCCCAAATCCTGCCCCAAACCACCCCAGTCACCCACACAGGTCTGCGGGCATCCTCGGTGCCCTTTTCCCCAAGAGTTACCCCCAAATCCTGCCCCAGTCATGCACACAGGTCTGCAGGCCTCCTTAGTGTCCTTTTCCCCAGAAATTCCCCCCAAATCCCACCCTAACCCACCCCAGTCACACACACAGGTCTGCGGGCATCCTGGGGGCTCCTTTTCCCCAGGGATTACCCCCAAATCCTGCCCTGGGTCCTCACACAGGTCTGGGGGCCTCCTCAGTGCTCCTTTTCCCCAGGAATTACCCCCAAATCCCACCCTAACCCATCCCAGTCACTCACACAGGTCTGCGGGCATCCTGGGTGCTCCTTTTCCCCAGGAATCATCCCCAAATCTCACCCCAGTCACACACACAGGTCTACGGGCCTCCAGAGTGCCCCTTTCCCCAGGGATTACCCCCAAATCCTGCCCCAAACCCCCCCAGTCACTCACACAGGTCTGCGGGCGTCCTCGGTGCCCCTTTTCCCCTGGGATTACCCCCAAATCCTGCCCCAAACCACCCCAGTCACACACACAGGTCTGCAGGCATCCTGGGTGCCCCTTTTTCCCAAGAGTTAGCCCCAAATCTCACCCCAGTCACTCACACAGGTCTGCGGGCGTCCTCGGGGCTCCTTTTCCCCGGGAATTACCCCCAAATCCTGCCCCAAACCACCCCAGTCACACACACAGGTCTGGGGGCATCCTCGGTGCCGCTTTTCCCCAAGAGTTCCCCCCAAATCTCATCCTAACCCATCCCAGTCACTCACACAGGTCTGGGGTCCTCCTGAGTGCCCTTTTCCCCGGGAATTATCCCCAAATCTCACCCCAACCCATCCCAGTCACTCACACAGGTCTGCGGGCATCCTCGGTGCCCCTTTTCCCCAAGAGTTACCCCCAGATCTCACCCCAGTCACCCACACAGGTCTGCGGGCATCCTGGGGGCTCCTTTTCCCCAGGAATTATCCCCAAATCCTGCCCTGGGTCCTCACACAGGTCTGGGGGCATCCTCAGTGTCCTTTTCCCCAAGAGTTATCCCCAAATCCCACCCCAACCCATCCCAGTCACTCACACAAGTCTGGGGCCCTCCAGAGTGCCCCTTTTCCCCAGGAATTACCCCCAAATCTCACCCTAACCCATCCCAGTCACACACACAGGTCTGGGGTCCTCCAGAGTTCCCCTTTCCCCAGGAATCCCCCCCAAATCCCACCCCCAGTCACACACACAGGTCTGGGATCCTCCAGAGTTCCCCTTTCCCCAGGAATCCCCCCCAAATCCCACCCCCATCACACACACAGGTCTGGGATGCCCCTGGAGAGTCTCCATTCCCAAGGACCCCCCTCCAAATCCCACCCCGGAGCGCTGGGTGGTTGGGACACCCTGAGTTGTGTTTGTGGTTGGAGTTTTTTGGGGGGGACTGGAAGATTTTGGGGGGGTCTCTGCTGCTTTTGAGGTGTCCCAATGATGGGGGTGACAGAGGTGTCACAGGAAGGGGACAGGGGGCTTAAAGGGGACCTGTCCTGGGGGTGTCACCAGCACCCCCAGAGCCACAGGGGAGCACTGGGATGATCCTGGACCCCAGATTAATTTGGGGCATACTGGGAGGGACTGGAGGAAGGTTTTGGGGTGTCAGAGGATTTTAGGGCATCTCTGCTGCTTTCAGGTTGTCCCGGTGACAGAGGTGTCCTGCAATGGGGTGGAGGGATTAATGGGAACCTGTCCTGGGGGTGTCACCAGCACCCCAAGAACCCCAGCAGAGCACTGGGATGATCCCAACTTCTCCCTGACTTCCTCAGGGGGGATTGGAGGAAGATTTTGGGGCCATTTCTGCTGCTTTTGGGTTCTCCCAGTGCCAGAGGTGACCCACAAAGGGATGGGGGACATACCCTGGGTGGGATGGGGTCCCTCCACCGTGCCTGCTGCTGGCTGGCAGTTTAGGGGAGCGCTGGCCACAGGGGTGTCCCAAGCCCCCCCCAGGTGCCACCACCCCTCTGAGTGTCCCCTCTTGTTCCTCCACAGGTGACAAACGCTTCGAGTGTGCCCAGTGCCAGAAACGCTTCATGCGCTCCGACCACCTGACCAAGCACTATAAAACCCACCTGGTCACCAAAAACTTGTAGGGAAAAGGGGGTGGGAGGGGCCCAGGAGCTGCCCTTTAACCCCCTCCCCATCCTAAAATCCCAATATCCCGGATAATCCCGGACCCAGCCCCGGGTGCCAGGGCTCCGGCCCCGCTGCAGCACTCCCAGGAGGGGACCCTGGGGATGTCCCCACCCTCCCCACGGCGCTGGGCACCCCAAAAAAAAAATAGAGGGGCATGGGGCTGACCCTCCCTGCAGCCCTACAGGGTTAGGGGGTGACCCAGAGCGCCCCAGGATGTGGGGCAGGAGCCGGGCACGGAGGGGACACCCTGGAGAGGCTCCACAGCACATTCCTACTTTATATTTAAAGTCTATAAATAGCTATAAATATCTATATTCCCTTTGGAAAATCCCTTTTTTCTATGGAGATCGTTGCCTTACGCTCCCCCTTCTCCCAGATGCCGACCCTGTGGATCATGAGTGCTTTTTTAATCTATTTAATCCCCTGGATTTCTCACCCAAAACTCTTTGTTTTTTTTTTTTTAACCCTCTTAAAAAATCCCTCCCTCTCCCAATTTTTATTTCCCAGCAACGTTGGCGTTTCCCCCTCACCCTCCCCCTTTTTTTTCTTTTTTTTTTTGGAATTTTGGGATTTCATCCCAGTTGTTGTTGGGGTTTTTTTTGCCCTGCCCCGTGTGTGGATCCCTCCCCTTTCCTCCTCCCCGTGTACAGTGTACATTGTATCATAGATTATATTGCTTTGGAGCTTTTAAATTAAACAAATCCACTTTATTTTTTAGTTGTGCCCGCCCCTCGAGGGCGTTTCCCTGGATTATGTGATGGATCTGTTCCCAGTTTTCTGAGCTGTACCCGGAGGCAGCCGGGAGCTTTTCCTTGCTAAATAAATTTAGTCACCAGAGGCAAATCCAGGCTCCTTTTTCCTCCCTTTTCCTGGGAATGTCGTGGATGCAGCCGGGGGAAGAGCCGAGGGTGTTTCCCTGGGATTTGTTGGGTGGGAACCCCCCAAAACCGCTGGGAATGGGGGTTTTTTTGGGGAAATTTGCTGCTCTGCCACCGGCATCGGCTCTGTTCCTAAGGAGCTGCTGGGTCTGGAGTGTGGGATTGTCCCCAAATCCCTGCCCCTTGTCACAGCATCCCTCAGGGCCAGGTGTCCCATCCCCACCTTCCCTGGGCCGTGTCCCCAAATCCCTGCCCCTTGTCACAGCATCCCTCAGGGCCAGGCATCCCATCCCCACCTTCCCTGTGCTCACTGTCCCCAAATCCCCGTGTCCCCAAATCCCCGTGTCCCCAAATCCCC
>JACBWW010001740.1:0-11717 GCA_020086605.1 Lanius collurio
CCCCTCGGCGCTGCCACCGCCCCTCGCCAGCCCTGGGAGAGTGGAGGATCCGGCACCGGGGTGGGCACGGCCCCGGCGCCCCGCCCGCTGCACCGCGGCCCCTGCCCAGGGCTCGGCACCCCCGGGTGCGCCCCCGGCCCCAGCCCCGCGCTGCGGTCCCTGCCCGGGAGATGCCCGGGAGATGCCCTTTTCCCCGGTGCCTCCGCCTCCGGCGCTGCCGAGGGAACGGGAGCTGTTCCCTGAGGAATTCGGCAGAAGTGGGGACAGCCGGCATTCTGGCCCGCCTCGCGTGCGTTCAAAGAATCCCGTGTCCCCGATGTCCGTGGCCGAATGGCATCAGCAGGGGCAGGAAAAAAGTCTCTGCAGCAGCTGCATGACCCCAGGCCCGCCTCACAGCCCTCTGCAGAGAGGGCAGCAATTTGTGCTCTCCATTCCTCCTCGAGCACAGACAACACATCTATAAATTACAGGCAGTGGTTTTAATTAGCAGGCTTCTCTGCTGCTGACATTTTGCTGGCTACACAGCAGAAGGATTCACCTGAATGGCAAACTGACAAGCTGCCTGTCACATAATGCAGTAAAAATAGACACAAGGAAGATGAAGCAGGCCTGGAGAAGTGGAAATGAAAACGTTTTGGCAGTGAAACCAGATTATTAATGAACTGAGGGGGCAGATTGTTTTTGCTGAAATCACAGTATTTTTTTTGTATATAAATATTGGTGCTGTGCATGATGTTGGGACAAGTAAAGAGCAAATACAGGGTGCAAGGCATGAGGGGGTGCCATGCAAGTACCCAGTGGTTTCAGGTGCTGCTTGGCCTTCTGACACCCCTGCCAGCCCCCTGGAACACATCAGCCTCAGTCAGCATTTTGGTGAGCCAGATGCCTCCACATCGTCCCAAGCCATGCAGGTCCCGCATTTCAGGATGCACCCCTAGGACAGGAGCCAAGTGCAAGCAGGGCTGAAGGTGTGTTTATGGCACACTCAGCTGGCCAAATGGGAATTCAGGTCCAGCCTCATCATCACATAGCAGAGAAGACCTGAAAGCTGAAAGAATGAGGTGGTCTGAGGAGATGAGGTAGTCCTGGAATCCCTGTAGCTCCTGAACTCAACTGGTCTGATTTCTGCATTTTGTGAACCAGGAACTGGCTCAGTCAGTTCTTTGTTCTGCAGCTTTGCTATGGGCTTTGATGCAGCATCTCTGGGCCTCCCAGCCTTGTCTTAAGTAAAATGATGAGTGACTGTCTCATGCTTGTTTTCTCCAACTCTCCCTGGGGAAAGGAGCCTGTGCAGCACTGTGACCGGTTTTATAAGCCCTGTAGTGTTTTTTGCCCTCTCATAAATGTGCATGTCACTCCATTTTTATGCAGAAGAATGGAAAGAAGAATTCATTGTCTTGTGACTGCTGGTAAAGGAGTGCAGGGTATTCATCAGCGTCACCTGGAACAAACTCTTCCCCTGGCCAATACCCTTTCTCACAGTGCTTCACCATGTTTCTCAGCAGGAATCAGGTTTTTGCTCCCAACCAACAGATTGTTGAAACCCTGCTTCAGTGGAGGCAGGACGCTCTCTGCAGGGAGTACTCAGAGCCTGGCAAACCCAACAGCTACATTTTCTTCCCCCTGGGAGAGGCAGCGAGTACCCCTCCTGCTCAGAGCTGCTGGGCACCATCATTGCTGAGTCTCACATCCCCTTCAGTGCAGAGCACCCCTTGGCAGGCAACACTTGCAGAATATGTTCAAAAACCCACCATCACCGTGTGAATTTTCCAAGTAGGCTGCAAGAGACATGCTGTGACTGTCACTGTGTGTGGAGAAGCGACAGATGGCTCTCACACATTTGCTCCTGAAAATGCTTCCCCAGTGGCTGGATCCTCCCTTGCCAATCCACACTCTCAGGGTCTTAATTGCTATTATGAATTAGCTTTATTGTGTTACATTTGTGCTATTTCCTGTACAAAGAAACCGGAAGACATCCTGTACTGGGAAGATATACTGTGAGAAGCCAGCCTTCACTGGAGGACCCACAGCCTGAAACCTGGAGTCTGTGACATCTTGTTCTGGTCCACAGAGCCCCCAAGTTTGGTCCAATCACAGGCTCTAGACCTAACTTCAAACATGATGAAACGTGCAATGTCTTATTTCCCAGCCCATAAGGTGTGACAGAAATAAAAGACACACTTTAGTTTCTCACCAGATCTAGTCTTAAATAACTTTTTGGTCTTATCAAATATGGGAAAGAGCTAGAAACCTTCCAGGCCAAGCTGTAAAGTGTGCTAACTATGAACACTTGGAGTTAAATCATTCAGCCCAGAGTGGTGTGTTATTTGATTTCTCCTAGAAGATAAAGAGGTGGAAAAGCAGTAGAGATGCAGCAAAAGAATACAAATCAGCAGCAATTAGGAAGGTTAAAAAAAGAAAGAGAAAAAAAATCCAAGCCAAATCCCCTTTCATGTGTCCAGCCTGTTTATATTCTGGGCTAGAATAGCGCTGATCTGACTCACTGCTGGCATTAATGAAGTTTGCACCTCTGGGTGAGCAATTTAATTTATCTCAGCAAGCCAAAGCTCATTATAACAGTCCATAAACGCTATCAGATGAAAGCAGCATCCTTCAGCAATCTCAGGGATTAAAGCAAGGAGGCATTCAACTGCCAAGGCTTCTGCTGGAAAGACTGCAGTCGGAGCATGTGTGCTAGAGGCTGAGGAAGCACAATGCCTCAATTACTGCTGCGGATTTCTCTGTATCGAGACAGTGATCTGGAGCCTCTGAAGTACTCCTCTGGAGGTGAGCAGCTCCCTTTCTCCCCCTCTCTCTCTCTCCAGACATCTCTCTGTAGGGTTCATCAGGCCCAGTAGCAGCTGGAGAGAAATGAGGGGCCTGGGAGACTCCTTAGGTTGGCCACCGCTGGTCACCCCCCTCCAGGGAACAGGAGGGTCCTTGGAGGGGCATGAAAGCATAAAAAAAGACTTAGGGTAGGGGGAGGAAAGTGGCTGATTCTGTCCTTTTGGGCATGGAAGCCTCCTTGCCCCACCTGTCCTGTCCCACGCTGGATCCAGCTGAACTGCAGCTCCCAGCGCTGCGCTGGCCTTGCCCTCACCCCCCTCTTGGTGGAGGCAGCGCAGCACCCACGTGTCCTTCCCAGCACTCCCCTTCTGCCAGGGCTGCCAGCCTGGCTGCAGCTCCAGCACAGGGCACCAGCTGTCTGGGTGAGGGAGTGAGCCCAGCTGAGAGATCCCTGGCAGAGGGGGTCAGTGGAAATGGCTTCTCCAGCAGTAGGAGTGATCTCCACTGCCTTCACATTTGAGATCATATGTTCAGCTTTGCAATTCTTTTTCATATGGAGAGTGGTGGAGATGGGGTGGACAAGGGGATGAACAGAAATAAACCATCAAACCTTCATTTTCTTTTCCATTTAATTTAAAAAAATTAATACCATATCCCAAACACAAATTGGGGAAAAAACAATTTTGAAGTCTTCCTTTCTGCAGGCCCAACACAGTGATGCAGCATCCTCTAGGCTGTGTATGCTTGTGCCTTGTGGGGCTGCAGGCTGGTGGGAAGGTCCCTACTGCATCTGAGGAATGGGATTTCTGTGGGGGCTGCTCCACCAGGCTGGACTCAGGTGAGGGTCTGGCCTCTGCAGACCCACTGCTGTGCCCTGATGTGTTTCAGTCCCACCTTTGCTTTTCCCTGCAGAACTGCTCATGTTCCTGGGGTGAGCCAGGGAAACACTGAGCAGCTGGCACTGCCAAAGCACAGCAGTGTCAAAACCTGCCAGGAGCCAGAGCCTCAGACAGCAGCAGAGATGGTGGTGGTGCAGAGAAACCCAGGTCTTGATCCAAAGCACAGCCACGCTGCCCGGTTCTGCCTGCTGTACCCCTGAAAGCCTCAGCACAGTGAGGCAAGTCTGTGCATTTTCAGCAAGGTAAGACACACTGACCAGATAATGGAGTTCTCATGGATGCACAGCATGTGGATGTGCTAAGCCTGTAATTTTGGGACCATAATTGTCAGTAAATTATTGATGCTGGGGCCTGAAGTTGAAGTTAAGGAGAAGGAGTCTCATTTCACACTATTTCTCCGAGGACTGCAGTGGAGAAAGTGCCTCTTTCCAGAGGAGGACACAGTGGGATGCTGCTCCGTGCACACCTAGAAGCTGGCCTCATGCCAGCCATACCATTCGCTCATGCTGCACATCCACAGCCTCTGGTGCTGGGGTTGTGCAGGGTAAGAGGCTGGAGAAGCCACAGTCCATGCGTTGTGAGAATGCTGCTCTGTGCTGGGAGGATTTCTTCAGTCTGCTGCCAGTGCGAGGAGTGAGCTGCCGTCCACTGAGCTACAGTTACCACTTGACAATTGCCTCAATTTGTCTCTGTGATCAAAACAGCAGCACAGGGAGCTGCAGCTGTGAGTGGCAGGTATGTCTGAGGGGTTTTGTCAGATCTCTTCCACCTGCTGCTCTACCTGTCAAACCTAAATGTAATTTACTGTGATACAGGCACGGTGTCACCCAGGAGGCACAGCATTCCTGGTATGTGTGATACAGATGGGACATCTTGGCTGTGTCTTCCTCTCTGTGCATCCTAACACTCTGCAGACACAGGTGAAGAAAAGGCAGAACAGAGGCAGGAGGAATCTTTCTCTTGAGTTCCAACAAATCCAAGGTAGATGGATCGAGGTGACCACTTGCTGTAGAGCCGGGATACCAAACTGTAGAGCCCTGAAAGCCATGTGTGAGGGTCCCAGCCACAGCCACAGCCCCACAGCTGCTTCCCAAGCTGAACCCTGTTGTGTTGTGTGATTTAGTTCTAACTCTATTACGTTCATGTTACGGGTCCTGTTTTCTTATATTTTGGTTCGTTCCTATTCCGCCCCCCCCCCAACTTGTTTAATCCAAATGGTTTCTCCCAGTAGGCATCCCTTGATTTCCCCGTCAATTAATTCTCTCTCTCTCACCGACCGGAGAGAGCACCCCCCCTTAGTTTACCCCCTTAGACCTCACCTCTGTCATTTATGCTGTTGTTTCTACCCCTTCCTTTTCCCTATTGGTCCCCCCGTTAACCACTCCCTGTTTACTCCCCATACATAAACTATTGTAAAACTTAATTCTGGGCTCTCAGCTCTGAGACCCCCTTTAGACCTGAAATGTATGTCAATCTTTGGCAGCATTAAAGGTCCTAGATCTATTCTCAGCTCTGAGAGTCCAGCCTCTTTCTTCAGTGGGTTATGGGCTCTCGCTGCAGACCCTCCTATGAGCTCTGGTGTTCTTGGGCTGCAAGAAGCCACAAAGCCCCCCCCGGCATCGGTCCTGCTAGGCAGCGTGGCGGGGCCGACGTGCTGTGGAGAGTGTCACTGGCAGCCGGGCAGTGCTCGCCCCCACAGAACCCTTGCCCTGGCCAGGAGCAGAGGGGCTCGGGGAGCATGGGCAGCACCAGCAGAGCAGAGGAGGGGGATGGTGGCACCAGGTCAGGGTCAGAGTTGGAATAAGGAACCCCAGGTCCGAGTACCCCACCAGTGGTGTGGAGCCACCCCATGTCTGGCAGCGAGCCCCTGGCCATCAGTGGGGTCTCAGGAAGCCTCGCCCTGCAAGGTAAGGCTTTTGTGAGCCTGAGCCTCTGGGGTTCTTGTTGCAGTGCGGGGAACCCTTACAACAATATATAAGACGCGATGGAGTTGGAAGGAAAGATGAAGCGGTATTTTTGCAGATGTTCAGAGATGATTTATTTCCTCCAGCCGCATGGCCGGAGTTCCCGAGCAGCTCTTCTTCCGACCTTCTCTCCCCCCCCCAGCTCCAGGCACCCAAACCACCCAATCAGGAACAGATATGGGGCACACGGGACCTGGGGACAGGGACCCTCCTCCACAATTCACCCTTTCTTATTAAATAAAATAACAGGGGAAATAGTTGGATAAACAACAAAACAATTTCAAAGGAAAGGAAGCCACTGTCTTGAGTTCTCAAATGTCCAAACAGATTTCCTTTGGAGCATCAGAAGGGAGACAGGACATGAGCACGCTTCAGATGGAAACTGAGGAAGGGATTTTCCTTTTTGTACCTGTTGGAATCTTAGAAAATGACAGTTAATTTCTTCCCTCCCTCCTTTTCATCCCCCTCATCGGCAATGCAAAGGGATTAATGGCAAATGAAAAGGACTGGTTTTGTGAGGGGAGTCAGAAAGGGAGATTTGGGCTGGGCATATATAGGGCATAAAGGGACATGAGATAAAAGGGGAAAGTGTGATAGGGGAAAGGATAGGGATTATGGGGATATTGTCCAGCATATCTACTACCTCTCACAGGGGCACCCCAGGACCTGTAACACATGCGGCCCGTGGGCCCTTCCTTCCTTGCACAATTTTAAATTCTACTCTTTCTCCTGCTTCTAAGCTTGGAACATCCCTTTGGGGGTTCTTTTTTACAATAGCAGATTTATGGACAAAAATATTTTCTCCAGTATCGTTTTTCAACAAGAAACCGTAGTTTCTCTTTACATTGTACCACTTTACAGTTCCAAAA
The DNA here is from genome assembly GCA_020086605.1 of Lanius collurio. Classification (NCBI taxonomy): domain Eukaryota; kingdom Metazoa; phylum Chordata; class Aves; order Passeriformes; family Laniidae; genus Lanius; species Lanius collurio. Next base: position 6,520 of record JACBWW010001740.1, read on the forward strand.
GCCCTAGCTACAATAACCTTTTTATTTTTCCGAGTTCTTTTTTTCTTGCTTTTACTTTCAGTTTTTCTCACGTCGGAGCTGCCGCAGCCAGGACCACCTGGGCCGGGGCCGCCAGCGCGTTCCTGTCGCGGGGTCTGGGCTCCTCGGGATCGCTTGTGGGGCTGAGCCACATTTGGTGCCATGCTCGCTTCCCCTCTGGAGCTCTGTGTGACTGCTCCACGCTTTCTGGGCATTTGCGCGGCTGCACGGCCGTGCCCTGTGAGGCGTTCGCGTGTGCGCGGCTTTGTACCGCCGGCACTGCCGCTGATGCTGCTGTCGTAGGCTGTGTGGCCGTGGGCTAGCACAGCTCCCTTTGCACCCCCCCACCCCTCTGGCTCTGCTCGGCGTGGCTCACCACGGTCGCCATAGCGACTGCCACAATCGCCACCGCCTTTATCGGTGTGGGGCTCGGACCGACGCTCGCCACGCGGCGCAGGGCGGCCATCGCCGGGACGCGCCTCGGCCACCACCCCCCTCCCCGCTGCCTTAGGACGAACACCGCCGGGCCCGCGCCGCCGCGCTGCTCCTGGCTCCACTCCTGCCACCTCCGCTCTCGCCGCCGCCCCTGCTCCCGCCGTGCCTGGCCTCACTGGCTCTCCCACACGTGGGAACTCTCTCACCGCCGCCCGCAATGCGCTGGGCTCCTGCAGCTGGGGACGCGCGGTCTCCGGAGTGGCGGAGGAACCCTCTGCAACGCACCCACTGCTTGACCACATGTTCACTGCTGATACAGTAGCAGGACACAGCTGATATTGCTCAACAGTCTCTGTAATCAGATAATATTCACGTAAATAATCCTGCATCGGCATATTTTTTGATTCGTAAATTAACTGTGTCCAAACATTCTTCCAAAATTCCTTGGTGTTGTGGTTTGACACAGAAGGGTTTTTTCTCGCAAAAGGTCCTTCTGGTTCTGATCAGAACCAATCAATTGTCTGGCTTGATTATTGGCAAGTTTTAAGCCACTTAGGAGTTTGACACGCCTCTGCGAATCACATTTTAAGATAGACAGAGCCCAGGAAAACTCTCTGGACTTCCGGCCATCAAGGAGGCCACTTGGGCCTCTGGGCCCTGCGGCCCTCAGGGCCGGGCCGGGCCCTGCTCGGCCTGGCCCGACCCAGGAGGCAGCCACCCCCTCCTTGGCCCTGTTCTACCTGGGCCCCCCAGCCCTGCCCCATGCAGGTAGAGCTGGGCTGGCAGTGGCCCCCCCTTCACCGCCATGGCAGAGCTCAGCTCCAACTCCCCCAGCAGAGATCATGGGGCCGAGAGAGATAAGAGAAGTTCCAGCCGCGGCTGGGTGAGATTAACGCTATTAGTGCTGTTAAGATTTCTTCAGAACAGATGGGCCTGAAAGTGCTGATCCTCTCCCAGAGAGAAAGCAGAAAGAACATGAAGAGACACCCTAAGGTGTAAGTCAGTAAAGATGGAAGGGCTGAAACCCTGGAAGAAAAGAAAGAGGAGATGCTTCAAACCTGGAAGCTGAAATTCTGTTGCAGGAACCCTTTGGGGATGAACTGGACTATTGGAGTCCCTGCTGTAATTTCATAGAGCATCGGAGGGGGGTAGAGCAATTGGGAGCTAAGGTGCCTCTGCATTTTCTCTCTTTATTCCTTTGGCTCCAGTGTTTGGACTCAGTTTTACCTTCACCTGGAGGGGTGTGCAGTACACCCGAAATTGATTCTGCCTAGTGAGTGGGGTGGGGTCCCACCTTCTGATATGGACTGACACTTGGAATCTTTGGCTGCCCAGTGGGTGGGGGGCATGGTCCCACCCTTTGATGTGGACTGATCCACTGATTGAACCGACCGTACAAAGGAACCAGGAGGGGTCAGTGCGAAGATGACCCCAGTTCCTAGAGATGAAGATTGCTCCTAGAGATGAGTGAAGAAGACCTTGCTCCTGAACAGCTCAGCCTTAAATTGACACCCCGTGTTAGCTCAAATTGAAATCCTCAAAAAGCAGCTGTGGGAAAAGAGGTGATTCAAGGTTAGGGACTTTTTCACTGCAAGCAGAAACCTCCCAGGCGGCTGTTTTGCTGTGATATTGAACCCATAAGAGAGTTGTCTCTAGTGGGAATGTCTCCATAAGGTCAGCAAGAAAGACTCAGAGACTCCTATCTCTTTATGTGAACTGAAAAGATTATAAAGGTGGTAAACTGACTGAAATCTTAAGAGTTGTTTCTACATTATTCAGCATGGAGAAAGTGTGGGGAGGCAAAGTGTTCTAAAGGTTTAATCTGATTCTAACTTTTGTTTCCTTCTTTTAGGTCTGCTAATAAATTTCTTAGAGTCTTTTAAGTTTGAGCCTGTTTTGTTTTCTCCTAATTCTTATGTCACAGAGGTAAAATAAGTAAGTAAGAGATGATCTGAATCAAACCACTACACTTGGTAAGCATCAAATCCCAAGAAACATAGAAGAAGTTTTTAAACAGCCATGCCAAAAAGTGTCTTAGCTCTTTCTGAGCTTGAATTAAGCTAAACTCTACATATTGCTGTTCCAGAACCTTTTTTAGCTTAAGATAAATGTCTCTTTGTGGTTCGGACAGCCACGAGTCCTTCCATGAGTCCTCCATCATTTATCAAAATGAAAGTAAGAAGAGATATCGAGAGTTACTCACGAATTATCTTCTCCAGGGATCAGTTGCCAGCAATTCTCCACCATTTGTTGTAGTGCGGGGAACCCTTACAACAATATATAAGATGCGATGGAGTTGGAAGGAAAGATGAAGCAGTATTTTTGTAGATGTTCAGAGATGATTTATTTCCTCTAGACACATGGCCGGAGTTCCCGAGCAGCTCTTCTTCCGACCTTCTCCCCCCTCCAAGCTCCAGGCACCCAAATCACCCAATCAGGAACAGATATGGGGCACACGGGACCTGGGGACAGGGACAGGGACCCTACTCCACAGGTTCTGTCCTGAGAGAGCCCTGGGAGCAGGCACAGGCAGTTGCCTGCTGACAAGAAAACTACTGTCAGGGTTTTTTTATCTCCTGCCTGGTCATTGTTAAAATATCCTTGAGAGCAAAGGGAAGGCACTGCTAGAACCCTGCATAGAAATAAAAGAACATGTAACAAAGGCCCAGGCAGGGGAGCTGGCACTGCTCCTACTGTGGCACATCCTCCTCAACCGCTTTCAGGGAATCAGAGGGGACTGCACGAGGCTGGAAAAAGCAGGACAGCAGCTTTTGGAAAGGTGCAGGGCTGCTGGAAAGCTGAGTGTCTGGCAGAGAGAGAATGAGAACAGGTACCTCAGTGGCCTGTGCCCATCTCTGGCTGTAAATCACAAGTCAGCACCATTCAGAAGGGCCCTTGGCCATGTGCTTCTGTGCAGCAAAAGCTCACATTTTGAGAGCTTGCTGGAAAATGGACTGGAGCAGCAACCTCCAATTCCACTGGGAAAACTAGTTTTCTCTAGCTAATGCTCCTTTGCTGTTCTGCACCAGTGTCCTGTCCCCAGCAGGCAGTGAGCAGCTGCTGGGGATCCCAGGTCTGCAAGCTCAGAGTGTGCCAGCTGCAAATGCCCGGGCCATGTCTGCACACCAGCACCTCCCTGGCTGCTCCCCAAAACGGCTTCACTCCAGAGCACCAACGAGCCAGAACTGACCTTAACACTGCTGCTTCAATACAGTGAGAAAACTACCCCAGCAGGACACAAAGTGAAGTGGGTAAAGATTTACAGGGAAAATGTTACCGACAGAGCTGATAAGGAAAAGTTGACTCAGAAACACGAAAGAGAGAAAGGCAGAAAAAGCGTCCTGCCCAATCACAGAGACCTGCCACTGTGCAGAAATGTCCCTGTCCTGTCCAATCTGCTCCAGAGCTTCACACAGCTGGAGCAGTCTCCCAGAAGAGGAATCTGACTTCCCAAATCTACTGCCTTCACTGACCACACAGCCTCTGGGGATCATCTCCTGAACTCTCAGGTCTATAGAGGCTCCCTCTGCACCAGCATGTTTCATCCACTCCAAGAGCCCTGACAGCTCTGAATATAAATCACTGAAAGAAGAAAGGCTAGGAAAGCTCCTAGGAAGAGCAGTAGAAGGTAGAGGATTGTGCTTTGACTGCTTCTTTCTAATCTGGGGTGTGGGAAATGGCTAAATATCAGGAAGGCACATCTGTATTTCTCAGAGCTGACCAACAGCAAACAAAGGGTAAAGCTGGACTGTGGTCCTGTCTGCAACTGGACAAGAGTCTCCTCCTTGTTCCCACTGCATCCACCCCAACACCCATAAATCTGCCACAGAGCAGAGCCAAATGTTGTGCAGCACAGGCTCTGCCCTCCTGCCTTCTTTCCTGTCTTTGTGCTCCTCTTTCCTGAGCAGTCCCAGGCGCTGTCAGTCTCAGGCCCAGCCCGGAGTGTGGCCCTGCAGACACAGCCACAGTCATGCAGAGCTCCTGCAGCCCAGCTCAGCAGGCCACGCTGGGACTCCTGCAGCCAACAAAGGCCCTGGAGGTGCCGGGGTTTGCTGATCCGTGGGCCAGCCAGAGCTGTCAGAGTGCTGGGAGTGTCCTGCCCTACGCAGGCACTGGGTTTTGCTTGGCTTGAGAATGACACAGAAAGTTGCCCAGCACAGATTATCCTCCAGGTGGTTTGTGTTTTCTTTTTGGGCATGGATATTTTTCTGGTTCGGGGGTTCTTTGCCTTGCTCGCTTGAGCAGTCACCTGCAGTGGCTGCGGGTCGTTAGAGTTCACCAAGAACGGACAGCTGAGGTGTGGATTCTGCTATGCTCTGCACTAAGCAGCACCGAACCGGCATTCCCGATGGCAAGTGTGATATCTGGGAGCCGAAAAGGGATCCGAGCAGTGAGATCATGGAGGAGGCTGATGTCTGCTGGCAGGAGAGGCTGGATCCAGCGATCTGTTTGCGCACGCTACCTAATTTATTTTTCTTTAGTTGCAGGAGTAGAACTCTGCTCTCCCCTCCGACCTGGGTGCAGCCCGTGCCCTATCCCTGTCGCCGGCAGCCATCGCGAGCAGAGCGATGGCCACTAAACTCCCCACAAGTGTCAGGATTTCCGCACTATAAATTATGGAATTAACTCAGGGAAATGATGCTCCAGAAAAACTGCCATTTCCACCATGTCCCCAGGAAGGACGCAAGCAGCGTGTTTGTTCAAAATTATTAATTTAGGGAGTAAAAAAAAAAAAATAAGGCAAG
>JACBWW010001741.1:0-11714 GCA_020086605.1 Lanius collurio
CCCCCCGCCCCGACTCTCCCGGACTCTTCCCCGTTGATTTATGGCTTTTATGGCCGCCGGGATTTGTATGGGCAGCGCTTCCTGCTGTTCCCTGTCCCCATTCCCGGCCCTCGGCCGGGCTGTGACATTCCCGTTGCCATGGCAACGCGCCGGGATGCCCCGGAGGAGCGCTCTGCCCTCAGGTGCGCCCGGAGCTGCTGCGGAACAAAGAGCGCCGGACATTCCCCAATGGATGCTCCAGAGCCGCGGGATAAATCCCGGGTTTGGGGGGGTCTCTGCTGAGCTAAAGGTGGTGCCCCAAAAGTGCTCAGTTTTCCCTAAAAACGGGCTCGGGGTGATGGGGAAGGGGTTTGGTACCCGCACCCCAAAACACCCCGGGGTTCCCAAGAGCCCGGTGGGTTCTTCCATGCTGGAAAATCCTTGGAATCTCCATCGGGGGGCCCCGGGAGCTGCTCCCACCCCATTCCCCAGCCCCGCACGCCGCCGTCCTCCCCCAGCCCTGCCCCATCTCCAGCCGGGGATGTCTGGAAATCGTTAATCCCAGGAATGCCGCCGGGGCTCTGGGAAGGGGACGGGGTCGCCCTATAAAACCTGAGCAGCCTGGGAGCGGCTCTGGGGCTTTTCCCGAATCCACCCCGACGCTTCCAGATGTTTGGAGCTCCCTGGTTGGACCCGACCTCAACCCCTTCTTCCAGAAAAAAAAAACCCTTCCTGGGGTGGCCCCATCTGGCCTAAACCCCCCAAATTCCCCAAAAGGGAGAGGAAGGGATGGGATGTGACTCCTCAGGGATCCCCCTGCTCGGCCTTTCCTTGGATCCGTGTCCCCAGCCTCCCTCGGACTCCACTCCCACCTCCCAGGACAACCTCGGACATCCCCAGGACAACCTCGGACATCCCCAGGACAACCTCGGACATCCCCGGGTGTGGAACGGTTTGGGAAAGGCGAAATCCGCCCCAAATCCAAGCAGCCCCTTTAAACCTTCCCAAAATGGATGCCGGAGCCTTTGGATCGCTGCCTGCATCCCTGATTTTTGGATTCCGTCTCCGCCTTTCCCAGCGCCAGCCCCGGGCACCTCCGGCTGGATTTTGATGTTTATTCCCCTCCCGGCCCATGAAAGGCTCTTAAAAGGGGCTACAAACGGGGTCTGGCTGCTCGCCGGCCTCGGGGCCACCCCGGCTCGGCGCTGCTCATCGGCTTTTGTTCCAAAGGAAAAAAAAAAACAACCTCATTTTCTGCAAAATCCAACCAATTCCTGCAACAAAGGAGGGAGCGATTGCTGCAAGAAAAAACAAAACAAAACCAAAAAAAACCAACCCCAAAACCCACCCCAAAAGCTGCTGACAGCGAGCAGGGCACGGCCCCGCTGCCTATTTCTGCTTATTGCGATATTTGCCATATGTCGGCCCTCCCTCACTGCGGCTTGGGCTGAAATGCTGAATTACGGCTTCAAAACCACCCCAAACCCGGAGAAAAACAGAGGGGGATCCTGCAAAAAAATCCCCTAAATTGCTGGAATTGGAAAACCACCCCAAAAACGCGACACGGGGCTGAGGCTGCCCGAACCACCCCGAATTTCTGGGCGGATTTAGGGTTGGAAAGAGGGAAAATCCTAAAAATCCGGGGCTGAGCTTCCCGTTTTGGGTTCCCCCCTTGGAAGCGGCGGTGGAACGCTCGCAATTCCTGCGGTAATTAGGGAGCTGGGAATTAATGAGGGCTGGGACCGGGACCTGCAGCTGCCGAACGCCGCCGCGTTTCTTCGGGATGGGCTACGAGGAAAATCTGGAGCTAACAAGGAAATAAATCTTTTCCTCCCCCTCCTCTTCCCCCCCAAAGGCTGAACTTCGCTGGGAAAAAAAATAATAAAATAAAATAAAACAAATGGGATCGTGCGTGGAGAAAGGAATTTTAAACAAGCCGGGCCAAATTCGGTCCCGGTTGGGATTTTTTTGGGGGTGATTTTGCCGGGTTTTGGCCCATCCTGAGGTCGGGCTGTGAAGTCTGGGGCTGGGGGCTGCTCCTGGGGGCATTTCCAGCCCGTTTTGGGGCGTGTGAGGGGGAAACTGGGACAGAGGGGCCTGGGGGAGGTGAAATCCCTCTGGATTTTGGGGCTGAGGGATTCGGGAGGCTTTGGGGACACCCCGGGGGATGCCCAGGCTGAGGCTCGGCTCGTCCGGGCTCCAGGAGGCAAAACCTGCAAGGATGGGGCTGGAAAATGGGGAGAAAAGAGGGGTTTTTGGGAGTGGTTTGGAGAAGGAGCTGCAGGGAAAGCTGGATCTGGAAAGCCGAGGCGTGGAGGGATCCACTGGGATCCACTGGGATCCACTGGGATCCATAAGGCTCCTCCTGGGAGCAGGAATCTGAATTCCAGAGGGGATGGGACTCCCTCGGGGCATTTCCCAACCTCTCCAGGGATTCTTTTCCCTTCCAGATCCATCTCCCGCCGGGCTCCAGCTCTGCCCGTCTCCATTTTGGGGTTTGTTGCGTTTTTGTTGGGTTTTGCTGGGTTTTTCTTGGGTTTATGGAGTTTTTTGGAGTTTTTTTGGGGGGTTTTGTTGGGATTTCTTTGGGAATAACAGCTGGGAACAGAGAAGAGAAGAACCTGAGACCTTCTGGTGCTCAGAATTCACCCCAAAACCCCTCTCAACCCCAAGACCAGCTCTGGTTTCCCCCCAACCTCCACCCGGGGTTCGAGCACCCCCAATTTTGCCCATTGCGGGGGTTTTGGGGTCCATCTGAGCTCTCTGAAAAGCACCAGGATGGGACCTCTCCCACCAATTCCAGCCCTGGGGCTGCCGAATCCCAGCACGGCGATGATTTGCAGCCCGGCCCCTCTCCCCAAAAACGGCGAGGGGGGGAATAAAACCCGGAATAAAACCCGTCTGGTCCAGCTCAAATTCTCGCCAGCACGAATTGATTTCCGCCCGCAGCCCCTCCCAACCCCCGGGCTCGGTTTCCTTCACTCGACCCCCAAACCTCCGCTCGAGGGTTTGAAATCGTGCGGATTTCTCCTTTTTCCCCCCATTTTTCCCCTTTCTCCGGCCTTTTTCAGGTTCCCAGGACCGTTCCTCGTTCGCTCCCAGCCGCCTGCTCGCTGCCCAGGCCGAGAAAAGCCGCGCTTTGCCCTTAAACCCGCCCGAATCCCATTTGCCTTTAAACCCGCCCTAATCCCATTTGCCCTTAAACCCGCCCTAATCCCACTCGCCCTTAAACCCGCCCGAATCCCACTCGCCCTTAAACCCGCCCGAATCCCACTCACCCTTAAACCCGCCCTAATCCCACTTGCCCTTAAACCAGCCCGAATCCCACTCGCCCTTAAACCAGCCCTAATCCCACTTGCCCTTAAACCCGCCCTAATCCCACTCACCCTTAAACCCGCCCGAATCCCACTTGCCCTTAAACCAGCCCTAATTCCACCTGCCCTTAAACCAGTCCTAATCCCGTTTGCCCTTAAACCCGCCCGAATCCCACTTGCCCTTAAACCCGCCCTAATCCCGCTTGCCCTTAAACCCGCCCTAATCCCACTCGCCCTTAAACCCGCCTGAATCCCACTTGCCCTTAAACCCGCCCTAATCCCACTCGCCCTTAAACCAGCCCTAATCCCATTTGCCCTTAAACCCGCCCTAATCCCAATTGCCTTTAAACCCGCCCTAATCCCACTCGCCCTTAAACCCGCCTGAATCCCACTTGCCCTTAAACCCGCCCTAATCCCACTCGCCCTTAAACCCGCCCTAATCCCACCCCACTCCGGGTTTTTCTTTGCGAGGGACACGCTAAAAGAGCCCCTGACCGGGATGGGACCTCGAAGGAAACCGGGAGGGAAATTCTGGGGGGCTTTGGGGGGGCCGGGACCCCTTCCCGGAGCCCCCCAACAACTTCTCCCCTCTCCGGGAGCCACCGGAGCCTCCTCGGGCCGTGATCCGGGGGCTCGGGGGGGTCGGCGGGTCCTTTCCTGGGGGTCACATCCCGATTTTTCCCCCCAAACTGTGGATTTACGAGGCGGGCGCTGCCGGTGCCGATGCCGGCGGTCGATGCCGGAATGTGATATTTTCCCAGACGTCCCCGTAGTGCCGTGAAAGGCGGTTATAAAGAAAACAAGGACATGTTTTAACGATAAAACCAACGCGCGTGAGCTAATTAAACGCCGCCGTAAAATTAGGGAATAAACGCACCGAGCATGAAAATCCCGGGAATCGAATCGGAGCCTCGGAAGGAGCGGCGGCTCCTCGGGAAGAAGCTCGGCCTCCTCTTCCTCGGGGTGGCTCCGCGTTTTGGGGAGGTTGAGGCGTCTCGGGGTCGAGTTTGGGGTTTTTTTTTTGTTCCCCAGAGCCGGAGGTGGCCAGGAAAGGGAGGAAAAGAAGGAATTCTTTGCCTGGTGGGTGTTTTTACCTGCTGGAAAAGCCGTTGGTGCTCAGCGGGAGCGAATCCATCCCCCCGCAGCCCCGACTGCGGCAGGAAGGGGGTTTTGGCCTTTTGGGGCAGAAAAGGTAAAAAAATCCCCCTCCCGGAGTGAAAAGAGGAGCAAATCCGCCCCATTCTGGGGCTCCTGCGAAGTGCGAATAATTTGGGTTTTTTCTTGTCCGCGGGACTGCAGGAGGAGCAGGGAAACTGAGGCAAGGGGGGTAAAATCAGAGTGGGAAGAGGAGGAAGAGGAAGAGTTTGGCTCATCTTGGATCCCTCCAGGCCAGGACAGAGGGAACGAGGACACACCCGGAGCCAGAACTGGGCAAAAACACCAACCTGGGGCTGAGGGGGGTCTGACCCTAAAACCTGGCAGCTCCAAGGGCTGCATTTCGCAGGATTTTGGCCTTTTCTCCATTTTTAAGCAGAGAAAATCCCACCTGGAGCTGGCGAAGCTCGGCATTCCCAAGGAGAGAGCTCCAAGATTTTCAATATCAACCCCCCCGGGAGGTTTTGGGGGGGCTCAGACCCACCCTGGGGGTGTCCCCTCGGTCGCTCCCCCTCTCCTGGAGAAAATTCCCATTTTTTTTTTCCCATCCTGGCACCGGAAATTCCCAGTTTTTTTCCAATCTCCATCCTCCAATCATCGAGCTCGGTGCTCCCTCCTCCCCGGCCTCGGTCCCCCCACGGTGTTCAATAATTAAAGGTTGTAAAAAAGGGGGGAAAAAAAAGAGGGATTTGTCCAACAGCTGCGGAATAAAATCGTTTGGCAGCGGTGCCGGGATCAGAGCTCAGCCTGGCAGGCGCTCGTGCCAAAATTGGGGTAAATCCATGGGATTTCAGGTGTCCCCCGCGCTGGATTTGACTCCCACGGACGGAAAAACTCTTTGGGTTTGGGTGTTTTTCGAGGGAACGGGGAAAAAATCGGATTAAAACCAAATTCTTGGCTGGGCACCACAGCCAGACCCTGCTGGGGATGGGACTGGGGGCATAAAATGGGTCCAAACCCCCAGAATTCGGGGATATTTTGGTTTATTTTGCAGTTTTCACCCGCTGAAGAACGTTCAGGATTTATCCTCGGATTTGGCCCCCACAGAAGGAAAAACTCCTTGGATTTGGGGGCTTTACAAGGGCTGGGAAATAAAAAAGAATTATAAATTAATCATTGCCCGAGACCAGGGGAAAACGTGGGATGGATCCTCCAAACCCTCCGAGTCTGTGGCTGCAGCTGAGGGCACAAAACGGGTCAGACCCCCCAGAATTTGGGGATATTTCCATTTATTTTGCAATTTTCCCTGCAGAAAGTTGGTGATTTATCCCCGGCTCCCGCTTTCCACGCTTGGAGGCCGTGACACGAATTATCATTCAGCACCTTCGTTTACATGGAGCAACCACGGGGTCAATTTATTCCCAAATCCCCTTTTTTTTATGGCTCTATTGAACTATTTGCCACATTATTTATACGTTAATGCGCCGAATCCCTGTGGAGATCGCTCTGGCTAATAAATAACGGGACAAATCATTAAGCAGGGTGATAAAATCAAGCCATTTAAAAATACATCAACCTGTGTTGCTTTCGTGTAAAAAAGGAGCTCCAGGGGCCCATCAGGAGGAGAGAGGAGGCGAGAGAAACACACGGAAAAAAAAAAAAAAAGCAGAGAAAAACACCTGCTTTTGCTGATTTCCCTGGAAAATGAGGGATGGGAGGGCTGGGGGATTAATGGGGTTTTTATGGAAGTGGTGAAGGTGGAAAGGGTGAAATTCAGGAGAGGTGGGTGGGGGTTGAGGGCAGGAAAAGGGAATTTATCCTGAAATTCCACCAGGTTTAAATCCCGAGGTTGGCACAGCCCGGCTCAGAGTCCTGGAAAAGCCTGGAAATTCAGTCCTGGAAATTCAGGAGAGGTNGGTTTAAATCCCGAGGTTGGCACAGCCTGGCTCAGAGTCCTGGAAAAGCCACGGAGGTGACACCGAGGCCTTCCCAGCTCCCGGATTTTGGCTGAGGGAGAAGATTCCCGGTGGGAGAATCCAGGCTGGGATTCCCCAGAGGAGCCAAATCCCAAATCCTGGGGGCATCCCGAACGGGGGGAGAGGCGGCCCCTCCCTCACCACGAGGGGATGTGGGGTTTTTGGGGAATCCCATCCAAAATCCTTGCAGGGATGCGGGAGGAATGGTGGCTCCCACCGGCCTGCCCTGACTCCCATCCCCAGCTCCATAAAATCCCCAAAATCCCCCAAATTTGGCTTGCTGGGCGAGGGGAAAATCCTGCTGGGAGCCACTGCCCAGTGACGCACCCCCGGTTTGTTTGTGGGGCAGCAGAGCCGTGATTACAGTAATCAGCATAATTAACAGCAGCCAATTACCGTAATAACAGCATGCCCAGTTCCAGGGGACTTTGGGAAAAACAGGTTTATTCGGGATTTTGGAGAAACAAATCCCAAATTGCTCAGGCAGACACGGCCGTGGGCAACAAAGAGCGGCTCCTCCCGGGGGTTTGGAGGCCACCGGCGGCTCCACAAAAACCTCATCCCAAAATCAGGCCAGGAGGAAGGAAAACCGTGCGGGGAAAGCTGGAAAAGGCACCCCAGCGGCATTTCCCGGTGGATGCGGGAGGTGCCCCGGGCAGGGGATGCTCCTCCGGCAGCCCCCGCCTGGGGAGGGGAAAATTCCGGCAAAGCAACCCCTGAAGCCGTTCCGGAGGGCTCGGGGAAGGCTCTGCGGGAGCTCCGGCGGCGGCAGCCGGGATTTATGGCAGGATAATGACAGCAGTTAAAAATCTGCTTTGTTTCGTTCCCAACCCACGCCCTTCGTGCGCAGGGAAACTTCTCCAGGCGGCTCCGGAGCTTCCTCAAGGCTGAGCAGCTCTGGGAGGGTTCAGCTCCTCCTCCGGGGGGTTTAGGCTGGGTTTAAACCCGTAGATAGTCTGGGATTTAAAACCCGTAGATAGTCTGGGATTTAAAACCCGTAGATAGTCTGGGATGAGGCGTCGGTGCTGTCGCTTCTTGTCCCCCATGGCCTCGGGTGGGATGAAAACGTGGCTGGTGCTGGGCCTCGTGTTCCTGCGCGGAGCTGGAAAACCTCGGGAATGGCCTCGTCCCCCCTTCAGCCACCCCAAAAATCCTCCTCTGCTCCTTCTCCGCCCCGTGGGGTCTGCAGGACAACTCCTCGCCTTTCCCCAAATCCACAAAATCTCCAGACCCAGCCCCGATCCGGAGCCTTCTCCCCTCCCAGCCTGGAGCACAATCCCGTGGGATTTTGGAAAGAATCCCTTAAAAACCCCATTTTAGGGCCATTTTTCCCCCAGCCCAAAGATTTTCAGCTGCGGGGCGGGAGCTCCTCGGCCGCTGTTTAACCCCAACCCCTTCCAGCCCTGGATCCCCTGAGGAGGGCTCTGGAAAAGCCCCAGAACGCCTCCCATGGAGGATTTTTCCCTTCCCAAACCCGGGTGGAGAGGGGAAAATGAAAATAACGTGAGCTGGCATCGTAAAGGGGCGGGAGCGAGCTCGGCGTGGAGGCAGCTGCGGGATGGGATCCCCGCGGTCCCCGCGGTCCTCCCGGCCAGGCAAGTGCCAGGAATTATCCATAAATAATCCCCAGGCCTCCTGGCAGCCGGTTAATCCCCCATAAACACGGAGCGAGCCGCAGGAACAGCCTGAGGGTGGAAAACGCTCCAGTGGCCAACAGAGAAGTTCTGGAGCCGCTGCCAATTTTTGAGCTGCCGGCTCGTAAACAATTCCTTGGATCGTCCCAGGGCTGCTTGGCCACGGAGAATTCCCAGTTCCACCTGGAATTGGGGCACCTGATGGCTCGTGGGGGTCCCAAAATCCCAGGGGATGCAGTGAGGAGGAGAAAGGGGAGTCCTGCTGGGAATGCAATGCCCAGGACCCATCCAGGTGGACCAAAACTCGGGAATTTTTCTCCCACCGGCCCAAATTCCAGCCTGGGATGAGCCTCAGGGGGCACCAAGGTCATCCCCTGCTCCCCAGCCCCCCGAATTACCCAGTACCGGTGAAGGCAGAGCAGAGCTGGCCCCAAATTCCCATTTTTTGGCAGCTTTGTGATGCAAACCCAGCCCTGGGTGCCCGGCGGTGCCTGAGGGGTCCCCAGGATGAGAATTCCGGTCCCAGTTCCTCCTCGTGGGAGCTGCCAGAACCCAGAGCGAGGCCTGTGGGCTCGGAATTCCCAGCCAGGCCCTCTGGCCGCTGGTTTCCCTTGGGAATTTTCGGCTCCAGGGGCCAGGAGGGGCTGGGACGGGCTCAGGAGGGAGGGATTGAGGGACGAGCCCGGAGCTCTGCAGAGGGATTCGCTCCCCATTTGTTCTCATTCACTTCAGGGCATTTTTTTTCTCCTTTTTCCCCCCTTTTTTCCCCTCCCAGATGCTTTTTCCCCCTCTCCTTCCCTCTCTCTCCCCATTCCCAGGGATAACCCCAGGGAAATCCCCACCCCAGGACCAAATTCCACCTCTAAATGTCGTGGAGAGGTGGAAAAAGCAGAACCCCCAAACCCCACAGCCCCAAAACATCCCCCAGGGGTCCCTCCCAGTCGTTTCTCCCCCATCCCAGTCCCCCCAGTTTGGTTTGCTCAGGGCAGGGGAGGCAGCACCAAGATTTGAATTTTTAAAGGAAAAAAAAAAACAACCCAAACCTGCATTTCTCCCACTCTGGGGCTGCTTTTGTGATCTAAAGCAAAGAAATTTGTAGGGAAAAAGTGCTGGGAATGGAATAAAGGGTGGAAAAGCTCCCTCCTTGGGATTGAGGGGTTCTCCATGGGCAGGGAAGGGATGTGGGGCTGGAAAAGGGGGCTGGGGGGGCTGGAAGGTGGGGATGACACCTGGGGAGGTCCCCGAAGAGGTGAGAAGGGGCCAGGCCGTTTTTCTCCTAAAACAAATATTGGGATTCAGCCCTGATGGGGGGAGCCAGGCAGGGGGGAAGCTGAAAAAAAAACCCCCATTTTCTGTCCTGACATAATTCCTCCTTGTCAGCCCCACCAGGAGCCGCATTCCAGCACCGCCAGCCGAGGCAAACTTTCCCAAAATATCCCTTTCCAGAGGAATTATGGCTCTGGGGCTTCCTCTCCTGGGGGCTAAAACCCCATTCCCTCCCCCTCTCCCTCCATCCCGAGCCAGCAGGGAACGAAATCCGGGATGTTTTGCCCCACGTTTCGGGAGCTCCAGCCAAGAGCGGCTCCGCGGGAGCCGAGCGTGGCCCCGTTCCAGCTCCCGTGAATGGGATGGATTTTATTTGATTTGATTTTTTTTTTAGGGATTCTGGAAGAGTAACAGGAAGGGCGGGAGGGTTGTGGGGTTTGGGTTTTTTAATTATTTTTTAAGGTGCGTCTCTGACGTTTGGTTTAAAAGGAGAAAAATGGGGAACAAAAGGTTGGGAAATGGGGTTTTTACAGCGGTTTTTTTGTGGTGTCACCTCAAAACTTCCAAGCTGGAGGCCTGGGCTGAGGAATGATGCTCAAACCTCCAAAATTCCATGGATTCAGCACAGAAAAAGGAGCACCCTCGATGCTTTGGTGACCGCAGAGAACCCACACCCCACAACCACCGCGACCCCACCGGAGCCTCCCCTTCTACCCGGGCCGGTTCTGCCCTTCCCAGAGAAGTCTCTCGGCCCCAATCCCGTCGGGATTAGCCCCAAACCTGCCCCGTTTTGCGTCACCCACGGGATGACAGCAGCGCTAATTAGCGCTCACGCGCTCCCAATTAAACGCGGCGGCGGTTGCGAAACCAAACGAAATAAAACCCCAAATATCAAATTATCCGCGCTAATTGGCCGGCGAGAGGGTGTCAGAACGGGGCTTTTAAGCCGGCGTTAATCTCCGCCGCAGACAAAGTGTTTGTTTTGCCCCTTTTTGGGGGATTTTATGGCTCCCCCCGGCTCCCGGCGGGTCCGGACGGGCAGAGCGACGGGCGGGGCCCTAAAACCGAGACCGGGACCTGTGGAAACCAGTCCCGGCCTCCGAGCGCCGGCGGCTGCGGCGGCACGGCCGGGGATTTATTTAATGCTCGAGGGCCATCCATCGATCCTTATCAGCGATCCTTATCAGCGATCCTTACCAGTGATCCTTATCAGCCAGACTTCTCACAGCCCGGCCGCTCCTGCTCGTGCCCAGGCCCCGTTTTAGCCCTTTAGGCCCCGTTTTGCCCCCTAAACCCACGCGAAACGCCCGATTCACCAAGGTCAGGGAGTTTTGGGGCCGTCCCAAAGCCCGACGGGTCCCGCTGGGTTGGGGGATGAGGGTGAGGAGGCGGCGGGTGGGACACGCTGTGATGTCCCCAGGGCCACCAAATCCTCGGTGGTGGCTCGTGGTCACCCGTCTGAGGTGGGCAGAGCAGCTGCGGGTGACGCGTGGGGCGATGGCAGCGGTGCCACCACCTCTGTCCCACCCACACCCAGAGCCACCCCTCGGCCTCCAGAGCCTCTCCAGGGTTGTTTTTTTCTGGGAAAAATAATCAAAAAGGGTGCCCGGGGGGAGCTGGAGGGCCCGGCGGGGTCCTGGGGGCGCTCGGAGCAGCGGGGGTGACCCCACAGCTGACCCCAGCAGGTCCCCCCCGGGGGAGGGCCGGGAGCAGCTGCCAGGAAAATGAAATCCATGGGCTTGGAGACGCTCCAAGGCCTTGACAGGGCCACCAGTGACAGGGCCAGATGGGCCCCAGCCAAGCGGCGAGGGCCGGAGCCCCGCGGGGACGGCCCCGGGGGCGGCAGGGGACGGGGCCAACTGGAAACGCCTCCCCCGTAATGGGATTTGGCTTCCTGCAGGAGCAGGGCTGGTGGCCACCACGGGGTGGAGGTGACAGAGGAAACCCCCCCAGAACTGGTCAGTTTGGGGTCAGTTTGATCCAGCTGGGCAGGAGGGGACATTGTCCAGGCTCCAGGCTGGGGGTGACCTCGCTGACCTCCCTGGTTTTGGGGTAGGGACATCCCCCAGCCTGTCCCCTTCCGTGGAAGCCACCAGAGCCACCCTGAGGGTCCTGGGTGGCTCCAGCCCAGCTCGAGGCTGGCAGCCCTGGGGTGAGGGGACCGTCCTCATCCTTGGCATGGCCATCCTTGAGGTCTTCACGTCCTGGTCACCTCCAGCGGTCCAGAGAGCCCTCGAGGTCCCCTGCAGCTGCCACTGCTGTCCCTGCCACCCCAGCTGAGCCCTGGGACACCAAAAAGGGTCACCAAACAGCCCAAATTCGTCTCCAGGTGGGTGAGGAGGACCCAGAGGTCCCTGCCTGCCTCCAGCTCATCTCTGTTGGCCTTGGAAGCTCCTGAGGCAGAGCCGGAGCCAGGGGAGACCCTCCCTGCTCCTCTGCCGGAGCCTTGT
>JACBWW010001742.1:0-11711 GCA_020086605.1 Lanius collurio
ATACAGTCAGACAATGTTAGTCCGTCTATTTCCTTCTCTTCTCTGCAGAGCTCCCCCTCCTCAGCCACCCCAGGATTTGGGGAGGGGGGACAACATGTCCCCCATGTCCCCGTATCCCCTATGTCCCCGTGTCCCCTATGTCCCCCCGTGTCCCGGCCGCTCTGAGCGCTGTTCTTGTCCCCGCAGATGTGGAGCGCGGCGGGGACATCGCGCTGTACTCGGGGCTGGCGGCGGCGGTGCTGGCGGTGGCCGTGCTGGCGCTGGGGGTGGCCCTGTACCGGCGCAGTCAGAGTGAGTACGGCGTGGATGTCATTGATTCCTCTGCACTCACGGGAGGCTTCCAGACTTTTAATTTTAAAACAGTCAGACAAGGTTAGTGCGGCGATTTCCTTCTCTTCTCTGCAGAGCTCCCCCTGCTCAGGCACGCCTGGATTTGGGGAGGGGGGTTTGGGGCAGCCAGGGCAGGGACAGGGACCCTGAAACTGGCTCTGGGGTGTCCCACAAACACAGAATCCTTCTTGGCCACACTCCAGATGCTTTGGAAATGCTGTCCCCACCGTCTGCACTGACTTAGGGAAAGCTCAAACTAAAGCAAAGAACCAAACCAGAGCAAGCCCAGGCAGCACAGCTGCAGTCCCCTCCTGCTCGCAGTTCAGACCTTTCCCTCACTCCAAGAAAAGGGATTATTCTTTTACTGATAATCTGAGACCCCCAGCTGGAAGTGGTTTGTGACAGACACCAAGGTCTGTGGGGAGTAAATGTGTGTAAAACTGGGTCTGTTAAAAAAACAGACCCCTGAAACTCTAATAAAAAACCACCAGTGCCATAAAATATGGACAAAACATTTACCAAAAGCAGTGCTCAGGTTTTCAGGAACGTTATTTCCTTTGAGCAGGAAGGTGGGGAGGGAGAGAAATGGGGATGAAAGCAGAATGTTTCTGTGATGCTGTGCTGCCATTCTACCTCAGACCTGCCTGATTGTGGGTGGGTGGGAGGGTGGGCGGGCTGTGAAAGTGTCCCCATGTCTCTGTTCTCTCTTCAGAAAAGGGAAATATGTTGCAGAGTTTGTTTGGGGGGTTTTTGTGGTGTTGTTTTTACAGTTTCTTTATTTCCTGGAGACATTCCTCACCAAGCATGACTTGCAAGAAATTGGGAAAAGGGCTTGGCAAACAAGGACGTTTGAAGGAGGTTCATTCATCCATTTCTAAATCCCAACCTTTAATTAGGGCTGTGTAAATCTCAATGACTGCCTCAGATAGGAACATTTTCCTTTGTGGTTCAGTTTGAATCTTGTTTTGAGTCTGGGGAATTGTTTGGTTGACTTAATGCTTAAAACCTTTCCTTCTGGATGCTCTGAAAATACCCAGCTAAAAAACTAAACAACCAAAGAAAAAGACCCCACCACAAAACCAAAGAGCTAAAGGGTTCAGGCCCTAAATCCAGCCTCTCCTTCTCATTTTTCAGAGTGTTTTTTGAGGTAAAATGCCTCTAAATGAATAACTGTGGTGTCTTTCCCTGTATTACTCCTGTCCCACTTCCCTTTCAGCCCACTTTCCCTCAGGCATGACGTGGGTTTGTGTAAAAGGTCTGCGGGAAGATTTTGTCACCCAGTGGGGTTTAATGTAAGGAAAGAAAACAACAAGAGAGAAAAAAGGGCAACTACACGAACTTGAATCCAAAACAAAAGGAGGCTCCTCCTTGGATTCCTTGGGGCTGCCTCAGGTGTGGGAAACGTAAAGTGTGTTGGATATTGGCATCAGTTCCTCTGTTCTCTGACGTGGCCTGGTGGGATTTTGAGCTCTTAGAGCTCGAGGAGGGCAGAGCGAGTCCCAGTGGGAATGGGGAGGGCTCGGGAGGGGCTTCCTGAGGTGTCCCCTCCATCCATGACCCGCCCTGCTCCTGTGCCCACAGGTAACTCCCTGCTCCTGAACTCGTCCCTGCAGCCCGAGCTGACGGTCAGCAGGACCTACAGCGGCCCCATCTGCCTGCAGGACCCCCTGGACAAGGAGCTGATGACGGAGTCGTCGCTGTTCAACCCCCTGGCAGACATCAAGGTCAAGGTGCAGAGCTCCTTCATGGTGTCCCTGGGCGTCACCGAGAGGGCCGAGTTCCAGGGCAAGGCCCACCCTGGCACCTTCCCCCACGGGACCCACAGGGCCTTCGGGACCATCCAGGCCAGGAACAAGGCCATGTACATCCAGAACCTGGCCTCCATCTCCACCAGCAGCGAGCTGAGGACCTCGGCCCTCTTCGGGCACCTGGGAGGCCGCTTGGTGGTTCCAAACACAGGTGGGTGGATCCTTTCTCATTAAAAGCACGTAAAAGAATTTTAGATTAGGCTGCCTGATGCTGTGTTTTATAACTAAAGCTAAAAAAAAAAATGCCAGGGAAGGAGAAGTAGGGGCCCCGTTAATGCAAATTTTGGGAAGTAGGGCACGTTGCCCACACAGGACATGAGTGATCAGAGGGAAGCCTGGGCTGAGGAGTGAGGAGGCATTATGCCTGTTTGAACAGTTTTAAATTGCTGCTTCTCTTGATGTCTTCAGCATGAAAGTCACGTTAATCAAAGCTGTGGCTTGCTTGGATCCTGCTCCAAAGGAAAGGCTCCCCGGGAAGGGGTCGATGCTGGATCTTACGTAAGGGGCTCACGTTCCAGCAGCAGTGCCAGGCCCCACAGCCCTGCCTGGGGGGCAGAGGGACAGCCCTGCCTGGGGACAGCCCCACTGCCCACCAGGGGCCTGCCCCCTCCTGCCTGTGTTCCTCTTTCTTGGAGCAAAAAGCTCTGCAGTTCCCACAGTGGGGCCCTTCCGAGCCAGCCCCATCCCGGGCTGGGCGCTGGGATGTTCCCTTTGCTTTGGGTCAGGAGTTTTGTGAGGCTTTGTGGGACGGGTTTTAGACTTGCACAACTGTTTGTGAAATGAGCTGAACAGCAGCTCAGAGCCAGCAAAGGCTCTCAGGGTCCTGGCCCTGCAGTTGTCCCAGGGCTGTGCTTGCTTCACCCCAAACCACAGTCCTTACCTTGGGCATCCTCTCTCTCCAAAAGGCAGCACAAAAAGCCAGACACCCCATTGCCAGCTAAGGGTTATCGTCCTTCAAACTGTGGTGACATTTATTCACTTCAAATTCAGCTTTGTTTTCGTTTGACCAGTGGCTCCAGGATTATCTGCTGCTCTCTGGTTGAACTGGATGATTTAGAGCTTTATCCTTCATGTCCCATAAAAGGGGTGTGTTAAAGGTTACCATAAAAAACGTGGTTTGTGTTTAGAGAGGATTGATAACAGCCACAGTCCAGGGCTGCACTGTCATGCACGACACGTGGAACGTTTTCATTTCTCCACAGACTGGATTTGTGTTGAGGAAGGAACATTGTAGAGGCACTGAGTGAAGGCATGAATTAAGAATTCCCTCATACTGTATATTTAGCTACTTTATGTAATGATAGTTCCATCAATTAGATTATTAAAATATGTATTTGGTCCACTTGCAATTTATGTAATTCTGCTGCCTTTATGTAAGATCAGCTTTGCTAAGCAGTTGGAAATTCCAGTGTGATCAAGTCAGTGCCTCGCCGAGGCTCTGCAGTGTGGGACAGATGCAGTCAAACACCTCCCTCCCTTCCTGAGAGGGAGATAAAGCAGTTTAATTCCAGTGGTACTGAGTGGAAAACTCCCTTATTAACTTCTGATCCACTCTGGTGGTGTAAAAGGAGAATGGGGTCGCTTGGATCCACGGGTTGGGATGTGTAGGAACAAAGGGGTGATCCCCCTGCAGCTCAGGCTGGGGCAGGGGCTTTCTCCATGAGGGGATTCCATGGGATCCCACAATGATCAGGTTTGATTCCAAAAAGGAAAGGGGCAAAGAGCTTTCAAGAGGCTTCTTGGGAAATTAGATGTCTTTTCCTTTCATGGAAAAGTAACAGCTTTATTTCCTTTAATGATTTATTTTCCTTTCCTCTGATGACATTGCCATTCCAAGCAGGAATTCAGAGGAACGTTCCTTCAGGGCTGGTCCCTGGGGTGTGTGTCCCCTGTCCCTGACATCCCTGCCCTTCCCAAGGGTCAGTCCTGCCCTTGTTCTTTTGCAGGGGTCAGTCTGTTGATTCCACACGGAGCTATTCCTGAGGAGAGTTCCTGGGAAATCTACCTGGCCATCACTCAGAAGGAGTCCAGGTGAGAGCACCCTCACAGACCCAGGATCCGGGGTCTGCCTCCTTTGCTGCATGTGGAACGTGCAGGAGTCACTCCTCGTCCCCACTGCTGCTGTGCCCACCCCGCTGTCACCCTGGGAGGGACACAAAGGTGGCCTTGGAGCGAGGCTCCCGTGAGATCCATGGAAACCTTGGACTTGCTGCCAAAGGAGATCGTGTGCTGCTGCTCCCTTCTCCTCTCCCTGCTCAGGGGGAACTCTGAGCTGCAGCTCAGGCTCTGGGGGTGCTTTGATTTATTTTTTTTTAACCTGAGAATGCTACAGACACTTGGAAGCACCGAGGCTTCAGCACAATTTTTTGTTGTGGCACTTAAAAAAAAAAAGAAACTGGCCTTTTTTTGTTACCCTGTTGAGGCTTTTTTCCCGCCCCTGCAGTCTCCCCCTCAGCAAGAGTGGTACACAGACTGCAGGGAGGGCCTGGAACATTCCAGCCTTTCCAGCAGGGATGGTGTTCTCAAAGTGCATTTTCTGAGCACCCACAGCTACAGCCCCACCGAGCTGGGAGATGGCAGAGCTGGGCAGAGCCAGCTTGGATTTGGAACCTGAGGATTTTGAGCCCAGGGCTGCACATCAGGGTGTCACCAGGGCACTGGGATGGTGTACCCAAGTCAGCTTGGGCTTCTCCCCTTTTTATATCCTAGTTTTATTATTGTATCTTCTTATTTTTGTCTTGATTGAGGTCCTTTCCCTAATTTTTATCCTGGTTGAAGTTCCTCCTCTCATTTCTTATCTTGGAAACACCATTTGCTTTAATCTCAGGAGGGAGCTGCATGCCCAGTCATTTAGAGGCTGATAATGGGGATCACACAACCCCAATGAATTAAAATACAACCAAACAGCACCAAAACCCCCTGGGCAAGAGGTTTCATTGCTGGTTCAGTGTCCAAGTGAGTCTCCTTCACTCTGGCACTGCTCCTACCCAGGTATTTATTCCAAGAGATGAGGAAAACACGTGGATGTGAGGCTGAGTTAAATTTGAGTGGGAGAGAAGAAAAGCAGGTTCTTCTCAGACATTTTGTGTGTGTCAGTCAGCAGGCAGAGGATGCAGCAGCCGTTAATTCAGCCCAGGTGAATCCCTGGAGCTCAGCTGTGCTGGGGGGATCCCAGAGCCACAGCCACGGTTCCACTTCACCCAGTCCTAAATCCAAGCAGAGCCCTGTCCCTGAGCCTGTGTAAATCACTGGGCTCGCTCCTCCTGCAGAATATAAATGGGTTTTCAAAGCAGGGAGATCACACTCATTCTGGAAAAATTTATGAGCCTGTGTTTTTTAAACCATAATTTGTTTTATCTTCGCTCCTGTGAAAATATTGTTGATGGCAGCGTTTGAAGGCAGAGCACGGTGGGGACGGGACCAGCTGGTGCTCGAAGCGGGGCTGGCTGGCACAGAGCAATTTCAGTGCTGGATTTGGGTTAAACAAATTGAATTGTATTTTAAATACCAGAACCCTAAACTGCCCGGCCACTGATTGGAGTTAGATGGGGTCTAATGGGTTTGTTTCATCTGCAGCTGCTGCTCCCACGTGAAAGGAGCAGAGATGAGCTTATCTTACTCTGTAGCAGGATGTCAGTGACTTCCCACCCCTGACAGCCACTCTTGTCTTTGCTGCCCCAAGCCTGGAGCCGGAGGGCCCCGAGGTGCTGCTGGGCCCCGAGGTGAGCTGCGGGCCCCCCGAGCTGAGCGTGAGCACCCCGGTGGCGCTGACCATCCCACACTGCGCCCACGCCGACCCCCAGCACTGGAACATCCACCTCAAAAGGAGGACTCCGCAGGGGAAGTGGGAGGTGAGCTCAGCCCCAGCCTGTGCCCACCATGGAAATGGGGTTAGCCCTCGGTGCAGGCACAGGTCAGACATTCTGTGAGGGACAGGCACAGAGAGACAGCTGAGAGAAAAGATTGCAACAACAACAGAAAGATTTTGCACTTTGTGAAGAAGCAGCAGAATTGTTTTGGCTGTTTTAGCAAGGTGTGCAAAACTTGATGGCTGCAAACCCCATCATGGATCCCATAACTGCAGCCTGTCTTTTCCCTCTCTGAACCCCAGCCTGGATTTTGCTCTGCCTTAAACCATCCCCAGGCTAGGCCAGGTTTCCTAATCCAGATTTACTCAGCCCTTGGGCAGCTCCAGCAGGGCTGGCCACAAACAGCCTGGGGTCACTGAGAAGTGGGACAGAGGGACACAGGGACAGAGGGTCACAGGGACACAGGGACAGAGGGACAGAGGGACACAGGGACAGAGGGACACAGGGACAGAGGGACACAGGGACACAGGNAGGGACAGAGGGTCACAGGGACAGAGGGACACAGGGACAGAGGGACACAGGGTCACAGGGACACAGAGACACAGGGACACAGAGACACAGGGACAGAGGGACACAGGGACAGAGAGACACAAGGACAGAGGGACACAGGGGCACAGGGACAGAGGGACACAGGGACAGAGGGACACAGGGTCACAGGGACAGAGGGACACAGGGACAGAGGGACACAGGGACACAGGGACAGAGGGACACTGGGACAGAGGGACACAGGGACAGAGGGACACTGGAACAGGGGGACACAGAGACGGAGGGACAGAGGGACACAGGGACACAGAGACAGAGGGACACAGGGACAGAGGGACACAGGGACACAGGGACAGAGGGACACAGGGACACAGGGACACAGGGACAGAGGGACACAGGGACACAGGGACAGAGGGACACAGAGACAGAGGGACAGAGGGACACAGGGACAGAGGGACACAGGGACAGAAGGACACAGGGACACAGGGTCACAGGGACACAGGGTGTAGCTCCCTCCTGGTGGGGCTGCAGGGCAGGACTGAGCAGCACAGGCAGAGCAGAGGGTTTTTGCTGGAGGTAAATGTGGCTGTAATGGGAGTTCTGAAAGGAGGTCAAACCCCAGCCATTGTTCAAGGTTTGCTTATTGACTTGAACCTTCAAGGTAATTTTTTAACTTGGCATTGGGGGAAAAAATTAGCCAGGAAGTCAAGAGCACTTGAAAAAAGCTGCTAAAATTGCTTATGCATCATTATTGTTATCGTAGGTACACACTGAGCTCTGCACAGGGCATGGCCATAAATCCTCCTGCTGACTCAGGGCTAAATTGGGATTATTTACCCAGGGAAGCAGTGCCCCTTCTCCCCTTCCCCGAGTGCAGCCTGGCTCCCAGCAACACTCTGCATTCCAGTTGAATATAAATAAATAACTAAAGCCATGACTCCTATTGTCGAGGCCTATTGATTCGCCTTCGCTTTATTCTGTTTAAACCTGAATTTCATTTTGCAGGAAGTGATGTCTGTGGAAGAGGAAACTACTTCTTGCTACTGCCTGTTGGATCCTTATGCCTGTCACATTCTCTTAAACAGCTTTGGAACTTATGCCCTAATTGGGGAACCCATCTCTGACTGCGCCGTTCGACAGCTGAAAGTCGCCGTTTTTGGCTGCCTGTCTTGCAATTCTCTGGATTACAATCTGAGGGTTTATTGTATGGATAACACCCCTTGTGCATTCCAGGTAAATGGCTTCACTTTGCTCCTCTGGGCTTTGTTTCTTTTCCCATAAAATGCTGACATCCTTTTATTCCTCAGGCAACCCCAAACTTAACCCAGTGAGAATATTGCATTTTTTAAGCCACTGCTGCACCATTAGAATAATTCCCTTAATTTCCCTGCAGTTCTGGATTTACACTAAGAGCTTTAGGGCAGCCAAACTCTTCTCGTCATTTTTTGCCACCTTCTCAGCTACCCAAACTCACCCAGCCCCGGTTCACAAAAATTCAATTATCCTGCATTTCCTGTAAGAAAAAAAACCCAACCCAATCCCCACGGGGCAATTGAAATTAGAATGATTTTCCTGCACAGTGTTCCAGGACAAAACAATGACATTTGCTGGCCTTTGGTAAACTCAGAAGCTTTAACAAAATGCTTTTCTTTGGGGAACTGAAATGCAAACCATTGTGAGATGAATTTTTCCTTCCTCTTCCCATCGCACAGGAGTGGAAACACAACTCTGAGTGAAGCAGACGCTGCTGCCTCTGTGCTTCTAATAAAAGCCAAGGCACCAAAAGGATTGTTAGAGGCTCACAATGGCTTTGTAATTATCCTCTTTATAACACTTAGACAATTAGTGGGTACCTGTGTCTTCCTGATGAGTCTGGAGGAAATGATCAGAAGAATAATTACCAGTTCTCTGCGTTCCCAGGAGCGAGAGCGGGGTGTTTGTAGATACTGAGACAACTGTGCACTCATGGAATGGAACAGCCCTCAAAAGCAAGTCAATATTAGTGGGGAACATGGAGAACACAGAGTTTTGGGATAAAATATCGGAGTTGGGGTTGCCAAATTGTGTTTGACAGTTAATCCTGCACAATGCAGGTGTAGATAAAGAGACAAAATTCATTATTTTTTACTTTCTCCCTGTGTGAAAACTCTCCTTGCTCCTCCAGCAGCTGACCTGGCCCTTTATCAAGTCCTGGGTGAGCTGGGAAACTCCTGGCTCTCAAAACTTGAGAGACCCAAGTGCTTTGTGTTTTTCCTTTTGCCCAAATGCTGCTGCTGTGGGAGGAGCCCCAGCCCACGAGTGTCACTGAAGGCAGAGCAGCACCTCCAGAGCATTCAAAAACATCCAGCACACTCCAGAAATTCTGAGAATAGCTAAGAAATAATCTGCTCCCTTTGTGGCTGGAAACCAAAACCTGGAGTCTCCCAGTTCCTTGCTTGAGATGAACCCGACCACCAGGAGTTAAACCAGACCAAATGCCTGTGAAAATTGGTTTCTAATAGAAATCCATTAGTGCAGTTTCAGAGAGCTCTGAATTTCCAGAAGGTCACAATCATTCCAGGAGCTCCTCTGAGGATGACTCTGGCCCTGCCAAGCACTAAACCCCTCCGATGGACACCGATTTTATACCATTTGTGTGGATTAAGGGAGGTAATTTGGAAGGGCTGCTTGCCTGCTGATTTTGAAAGACTTCTGCAACCTCTCCTTCCTCACTGGTGTTTTTACTGCAACAGCACAGGAACAAACATTGCTTAAGTACAGGCAGGGGTGATTTTTTTTCTGCCATTACCTTTTAAATTCACAGAATTACATAAAAGGGCTGTTGGAACAGAGCTCTGGAGGGCTGTAGTGCACAGCCCTGCCCAGAGTCTGCCCTTCAGACTTCTCAGGGTCTTGTCCAGAGATTCTGAAAGTGCCCCAGGGATGGGAAATGGAACTGAATGATTTCACCTGAAGTGTTGGAGGGCTCTGGAAAGCCCTGAGAGAAGTTTCTCAGCAAAGCTGCTTTGGCTGCAGCTGTGCTGGGCTGCACTGGGGGTGTTGGAGTGGGGAGACAGCCAAAAATTCAGTGTCCCACCCACCGTTATCTGTTCAGAAATGGGGCTGGCAGTGCCCAAACCCAGTCCCAGCTTTTTAGGAAATACAAAGATCAGCCCCATCAGCTGCCCATGAGAGAAACTCCTCTGCTGCATCCAGCACTGGGGGGATCCAGGAACCTCCTCAGAGAGGGATTTTTAATAGATTTGGGGTTTGTTCCTATATTGAAAACATTCTCTCCTCCTCCCTTGCAGGAAGTGGTTTCAGATGAAAGACTCCAAGGAGGGCAATTGCTGGAGGAACCCAAACTTTTGCATTTTAAAGGCAACACCTGCAGCCTCCAGATCTCAGTGCTGGACGTCCCTCCCTTCCTGTGGAGGATCAAACCCTTCACTGCGTGTCAGGTACCTGGCATTTCACCTGCTGCCCTCTGCACTGGGGTGGGCAGAACCCAAATGACACCGAGGTTCCTGTCACTTAAACAGCTTTAGATCTTCTGAGCATTTAACAAAAACATGTTGCCTCTTGATTTTGACAAACACAGATTTCGTTTATAACAGAACGCTGTAAATTTGTCATTTTACAGAAATGCTTGTGCTTTCCCTCATTTCTGTTGCCTCCAACAGAAGGCAAATATTCCTGTTCAAACTTAACCACTCCTCAAGATGTTTCTAATATCTGTCATTCCAGTTTTGACATAACTATGGAAGTATGGCTAAAAATGACATTTAAATGTAACCACGAGTTCAAATCACAGCACGCCGAGACCAAGAATTAGAACTGAAGAGCAGCAAATTGGTTTTTCTCTTCTCCTTTAATTAAAGAGTCTGTTGAAAACTGGAAAGGAAAAAATCAAAACAAAAGAATTTCCAAGGATTTTGGTGACTGGAAATCCTAAGGAATGTGCTGGCACATGGAGTGGGCTGGTTTGAACATGCAGCACTCAATTAGAATGTACAATCTCCCTTCTCCCAGAAGCAGGGAGACAATTATCCATCCTCCAGGATTTTGGCAAAAACCCTGTTTTAAATGTGTTGCCACATTCTCCAAAACATGAGGGTAATGGGCTCTGAAAGTTATAAACACAGACCTACAGGCAGAGGAAGCCTCTCCTTTTAACAACGTGGGGACAATTTGGGCTGCAGAAACAGAAGAAATGAATCCTTTTCAGCTTCTTAGGGAGAAGAGCTTTTGAGCATTTTGTTTGTTCTCCTCACCTGTATTTTAAAAGCCAAACTGAGCAGAGTTAGGGTGCCCCAGCTCTACAGCAAGGACCTGCCAGTTTGTGCCCCAGAATAAATCAGAGGAGTTTCCTCCTAATGCAACAAATTCAGTTCTGCTCTCAGCAGATTACAGAGCTCCATACTTTGATTAATTTATTGTCTCTTAATCCCTTGTCCAAACATGAAGAA
Source organism: Lanius collurio (assembly GCA_020086605.1). Lineage (NCBI taxonomy): Eukaryota > Metazoa > Chordata > Aves > Passeriformes > Laniidae > Lanius > Lanius collurio. The sequence continues at coordinate 10,939 of JACBWW010001742.1, forward strand.
TAAATGTCTGGAATTCAACCTCCAAGTGCCATTTAGAGCCCAATCAGAGCAGGGACTCTGGGCTGGAAAAAAGCCTGTGCAAAACCTCTGCTGCCAGAATGGGCTGACCCGGGGCTGCCCCTGACCCAAAGGAATATTTACATTTTATGACTGAGCGTAATTGGGATGGCTTGGGCAGCTCAGAAACACAATCATTGTTCCTGAGAGGAGCTGCAGAACCTCCCCTGCCTCTGTGCTTCCCTCGCAGTAAAAAGTCTGGTGACAGCTCTGGTTTGCTTCCAGCCTCTTTATAGAGAAAAGAATCTATTTTTGCACGTGGAGTTTCTTCCAGTGTTCCCTGGGTTCCTCTCCTACGTCCCACCCTGTGAGAGCAGCTGCTTGTGCTGCCTGGCAGGAACAACTGAACACAGCCTGTTCCAGGAATGTCTCTGGTCCACCAACAGAACCACCACGGGCAGTGTGGGGAGGGAAGATTTATGGAAATGATGTCTCAGACAAGCAGCGAGGCTGCTCCAAGGCCGGAGCAGATGAATAAATCACACAGAGGAGCTGGCTGGAAGGCAGCTGGTGGCAGGTGGCACCAGGATTCCTCCAGACTCTGCTCAGAGCCTGTGTTTGTCCTGGCCTGGCAGGAGCAGCTGCCCAGGGCTTGGCTCCCTTCCCAGCGGGGATCCCTCGGAAGCTGCGGGTGGTGCAGCAGCACAGGCAGGGATGGGCATGGCACAGAGCTGGGCTGGCACCTCTGGGTGCTCAGAGCAGCTGTTTGCCTCCCA
>JACBWW010001743.1:0-11711 GCA_020086605.1 Lanius collurio
TTCATCTGAAAAATACTAGTTTGCAATAAACCTGAATAAGTTTGAGGTTGTCTGTGCCAATAACTTTTATGTCTTTTAATAATTTTATTTTCCTCTAAGAATCTGAATGTAAATGATGGACAAGTCCAAAAGACAGAAAGAGTTCGAGTCGATCTGATAGTACAAGGTGATGAGAGAAACATTCCCGAATGGATGATGGTAACATATGTACAGATGTCTTCAATTCCAAGTTTTTAGCTAGTTAGAATAAAATAAGAACTCTTTAACTGGGTAGCACGATGAATTCTAACACAACTTCTCCGTGATTCTCCCGTTGTTCTTCTGCTTGATGTCTGTGTAAAATATTACAGTACCTTGGGCTTTAGTCAGCAATGATGTGTAAGAAACAGAGAAAATTATTTACAAATTTATTTTCACTTTTTTGTTTTACTTTTACACTTTGTTCTTTGAATCCTGATGTGCAAGTTGATCTTTGATCTGTAAGTTTTCCAACAAGTCTAAATCTGAGCTTTGTAAAGGAAAAAGAGAATTAGCTTTATTTTGATTTGGGGCATGAAGAAGATGGGAGGCAAAATGTTATGATACATGATACAGCTTCTGTTTTCTGCTAGACCTTCCAGAGCTGTCTAGATTATCCAGGGGGGGTGTGTGTGTATCCATGTTTAAATTCTTATATTTGGAAAGGGAATTAATACATGGTACATAATGTATAAGTTGAAAAAAAGATAAATAGCTTTCCAGATTAAACTAGTAACTCCTAAAACTTCTTACTGAAGTCTTAGACTTGATGTTTTCCACTTTGTCTGAACTTGACTGAGCCCCTAAAAAACAAAACTGTCCATGATGTAGAATAGCAAGAGGAGGGAGAGTCACAAGGATGGTTTTGATGTTATCTTTAATCTTTTTATGTTTATCAAAAAGCTCACAATATTAGGTTGTTGTTTTTTCTTTTTTTGTTTTTCAGGTAAAATCTCCAGGTTTATCAAAAAGTCATCATTTAACTTCACCAGTGCAAGAACCAATTGGTACAATTTAGTTTTTGTCTGTTGGTCAAATATATTAGTTACAAAATGTGGTTTTATTAACATTTATTAGAAATAATATTTAATTTCTTGTAAACACAAAGGCATTATTTATCACCTGAAAAGTTCAATAGGCTGGATTTTAAAGGGCAGTTAGACATGATTTCTCTTATGGCAAAATGTATTTGAAAAACAGAGAATAAATCACTTGTGTACATCCAGCTTTTCTGACGTAGTCTCAGGAAAAAATAGGCATTGTTACAGAATTCAGCAGCATTTAGCTCACTGAGAGCACAGTTTTTTAGTTCTGCTTATTTTAAATTCAAGGAATGTAATACAGTGGCTTTGAGTCTGCTGGTGGTAACTGGTAGTCAAAGTGGTGCTTTGCTGGCAAACTTTCCTCAGGAGCTTTCCAGACTTGATGCTGACCTAAGAGTTTTGGTGTAAATATTTTAACCTGAACAGCTACACAAAGCATTCTTTTCATCATGGTTTATGAAAGCATAAGCTGCACTCGCACTAGCTGAGTACAAAGCTTTGAAGGAATACAGGGAAAAAGTAACAAAACATTTTGGATAAGGCTGTTACTTCTGACCAGAAGTCCCATGGGGCAAAGAAGTCTTCCTCTGCAATGAATATCTGTATATTATGCCACTTCAAATTGTGTATTTTTTTCAATATATTTAATGTCTGTCCTCTATAGTCTGTGAATTCCATATGGTTAGGAAGTATATTAATTTTTTCCCTAATTGATTGCTGTTAATCATCTATTTAGCCTGTCATTAAAGCTTAATGAAGTATGCTGTTACAGTAAGACTATCTGTATTGCATGCAATTGTTTTTAAGTCATACAAAATATTACTGGAAGTGCCTTAATAGGTTTGGATTTTTTTCTGTCTTCTGTTTTTGGTTTTTGACTCAATTGTTGGGGTTTTTGGTTTTTTTTTTTTTTTTTTTTAATAGACAATCAAGCTGCTGTTCGCAGAAAGAAATTAGAGTTGTCAAATGAATCTTCTTCATCCAAATATCTACAGTTCAAACATTCTGATGTTCCCATTTCATCAGGTGCAATAACCACACCCATGCATCAACCTTGTCCAAAACTCAGCAAAATTTTGTGTGATAGTATCCATGGAGATGACCTGTCTGCAGAAGAGGAATGCTCCTGGAGCAATACAGCTCTTGCAGGCTTGTATCCAGCAATGCTGGAGACATTTACAAGGCTTATGGCCAAGCAGTCTCAGAAAAAGCTGTTAAAATATAGGTTTGGACACGTAAAGTCCAAGAGACGAAAGTCTAGACGACCAAAGCTCAGTGTCTCTGTAGACAATGTAAGAGGGTTAGGAGCCTGTAAACTAAAGAAAGCATTTCACAGCATATGTAGCTGCAGAAGTGAAGATAAGCAGAATCCAACTTTTGGAAATGAGAGCAGAGAATTTTGTTATGACAATTGCCTCATTGATAATTCATCTGGTCTGGCACCTTGTACTTCTACTGATACAAATGCAATCCAAATGGACTACTGTGATCCAAGTTTAGGACAACATTTGGCATCTGGAAAGGGCCAAACAGTCTCCAAACATGCTGCTTTTCCTGATGTTATGGCTAGAATGGGAGAGACATTTATAGCTGAAGATGAATTACCGACTACTGCCTCACCAAAGAATTCAGAATACACAGAGAGTGAAAAAATGGCTGACAAACATTTCTCAGAAGGCAGTTTTATAACATCACCTGCCAGTTCAGATTCAAGAGATTCAGATTCTCTTGTAAAAGAGAATAAGACTCAGAAAACTGACCTTCCTTGTGTTGGCACCTCAGAATTGTGTTCATCTGCTTGCAGTTCCCATAGAAATAGTACCAATTCTATACCTATCACAAACTATTCTCCTGCAAGATCATCAAATACTGGGCTCATACAGCCTGAAAAAATAATTTCTGAAAGACAAACTTCTTTCCAGCACAACCGCTCATTTCCCTCGTGGTTTACAAAGCTGACTCCTTCAAAGATGCCCCAGAAATGTGAAGATGCATTTGAGGAACTCTACTACAAAGTGTGTTCTGAAGAATACCAAAAGTCTTTAACAATGACAAGCCCTCTTTTAAACTCACAGACCCTTGAAGAGAAAGGAAGATTAGAGAAGACTAATTTAAGTGATTCTGTGAGGTCCACTAAACAGTGTGATACAGAATTTGACAGGACCTATGAGCAACTGTGTAGGGAGTCTGTTCCAAAATTTCCTGGGTTTCAGAGAGCTTTAAATTTAAGGCAATATGAAGATATACAGATGCCTGAAAGTGTAAATGCTCTTGTTAACTCTCCTGTTCCAACTTATTCTGCAATTTCAAAAATTGAAAGAGCAGGAGATGTTCAAAACTATCTTCCTTGTTCACCAACAAAGCGAGTGAAACCTATACCAGAACATTATTTTTCTTCAAGGGGATGTCAAGAGTTTTCCCACAGAACAAAGCCTAATCTTCAGACAGCTGGCATGGATTTTTTGAGCACGTACAACTGCAGCAACCCCAGGTGTTTTGCAGATCACAGCTGTCATCAGGTATTTAAGGACCTTGTGAAAGGAAATGGTGCACTTTTAGATATTTGGAGAAGGGCTTAAAAACGGATTAGAGCTGTTTGAACTAGTGCTAGCATGCTTCTGGTGCTATTTGGTCATTTGGGAGGTTTTACAGCTCTGGAGGCTTGGGGATATTTATTTGATAAAATACAAGTTGTATCAGGTCTCCTGGATCATGTGAGGAGCTCTCTATATTTATTAACTTTGAAATGGTTCTAAATGAACGCTTTGATTCCACCTTAATAGACAAGGTCCCTGGTTAGAATGGTCTCAAATAGTGACTCAGTTATGGTGTTATCCTTCTGAAATGATGGCATTAATTTCATTGGTGGGCAGGGTGAAGCAAACAAGTTTTACTGAGTTTCACTGGAATCATTAGACTTGTTGATTTAAATCAGACTCTTATTTTCAGGGTCACAGTTACTTCTTCTGAGGCAAGCTGTGAAATAGTATGTTTTTTTTCATCAATGTTATGTATCCATGCTTTATTTTCAGGACTCTGGATTTAATGATTCTTCAGATAAAGGTTTTCTTGGTATTCCTGGCACTTCCCTGCAAGGTTAGTTTCAGACACTTCAATAATTTGCATGAGACTATTTTCTTAAAGAAATTTTCTTAAAGAAGTATATCCAGTGTTTAAAGAGGCTAATACTTTAACATCCTGTAATGTTCACGCTACTCAACATTATTCTTGCTCTTTTCCATACTACTGTTTCTCATCTCCAGAATCTGGGACTGCAGGTGCACACTCTGGTTGGCCTGGGGCAATGGAGAATTGCAGCTCTCCCAGAGATGTGAGGAAGTGTCACAAAAGGTAATAACAGCCTCTTGAAAAAAGAGATTTCAAAATGAATTCCTGCTCCTCACCTCCATGTATTAAAGACATGGAGGTGGCATGCGTGCTTGTAGAATGAAAATGAGGATTGGAGAGCCCAAGCTAATCACAGCTGCAGGCTCAAACACTTAGGGACAAGTGTCTGTGCTCACAGCTAGCCAGAGTCCAGCAAGGAGAGCTGCTGAGCAGAGGACAGTAAGATGACCTAACTGAAGAGCTGCTGTAGTCCTAATTTGGTGTTCATTATAACGAGGCATTTGTTATTTTATATATGCTGTAGAATTGTTTTGGCTGTGGCTGTGTTTGAGCTGACAAGTCCTCTCAGATCAGCAGAGTGTGGAGAGTGCACTAGACTGTGGTCATTTAAAAGGATTTTCCAAAGTTGGCCTCTGTGCAGTTGGGCCTTACCTGCATTTTGACTCTGTGTAAACAAGCAGTGTCTCTGCTGGAAGATATCAGAGATCCTGTCCTGCTGCTGTTATGGCTACTGGCAGGGTATTTAGAGCTCTGGAAGCAAGACACTCCAGTTCCCTGAATACTGGCCCACTATGTCTGTTTTTCTTAGGAAAAATGTAACTTTTACGGATTATCAAGTTTCAGATGCGTTGGATTTTTAATTACAAACATTTAATACTCAACGGGATTTAAAAAGCATTAAAACCTCTCCAAACAATTCCTAATTTTATTTACCAAAACATTTTGGACACACTTTTTTGCCATAAAGTCTAGTTTGTCACCACAAGGCTTCCCAAACTCAGTCAAGAAATACTTCCACTATGCTTCAGAGTATTAGCTGATATCAACATTTTCTGACAATGTTTGAATTAGAACTTCAAAAGAAGGCTGAAAGCATTTTTAAACTACTTGTGTGGAGAATTTAACCAGAAAAGAGGCTTAATGATGTAAAGAAAAAAGTTTCAGTTTTAGCAAAGAGAGAATTGGAATTTAGAGGTTTGTATTACAAATACATACAATATTGATAAAGGTTATATTTGGATTATTTTTGGTATAATGGAGGATTGGAGACAAGCTGATGAGTATGCTAAGGCATTTCTATGAGGTTGAGTATGCCCACTTAGCTGAGCAAAGTTGTGCTCAGTTCTTGGATTACCTTTTGTTTTTCCTCACTATCCTGGCTCCCCATACAAAGCAGCCATTCCTGTAAGATTAGTTATTATTCTAAAGGAGAAGGTTTTTCTTTCTTTAATGCAACTAAGCAGAGAAATGAAGATTTCAGAGTTTTCTTCCAAGTCATATGGAATAAAATCTATTTCTTTGTTCTTTAATTACACAGAGACATATTGCTGATTTGTAGCCCAAATGGACTATCAGCTGGAAAGCTTCCTTAGGCCTGTGGTGTGATATTTTTAGCTTTCTGTGGTTCCCAGCAGTGAAGCTCTTTAATGGCTTCAGACCCCTCAGAATTTTTATGCCTAAGCCATATGGCAGAATGCTGTATGTTGTAATGAATGGTTGTGAAAAGGAATATTGTCTTTCTATCTGAACCAGATTGCCTTTATCTAGAAGGTGATGATGAAAGAGATTTCTGAAAATGAAATGTTCATAACTAATGAACTTTTCTTCAGCTCTGTGTGCTTGCTGTCCTACAGCTTTACTGCTATACTTAATTGTCAGATGTCAACCAAATCAGTTCAAAATACAGGAGAGAAAATTGGTGCAAGTTCTTAAGTAATATGCAAGGAAATAATGGTGTTCTCACTTGTGTGTTTAACTTTTAACTATTTGTGTATCAATTCAAAGAGTGCATCTCAAAGTTTGATAGATAGACACAGATTGATGTAGGAGCACTACTGAGACACTAAAATGACATTGTATGAGAAGCTTCCCCTCCATCTGAAAGCACCTGGGAAGGCAGACAATGAGCTCTGCTGCTGTTCACAGCCAAGATGTGCAGATACCTTGCTTTGACAATTTGTTTCAATTGCATTCTATTCTTTGGAGTGTCAGCAAATAATAGTATTTTTGTGTCATTTACTTCTTCATCATCTAAACAGGTGTTTGGGGCTTTTTTTCCTTAGGGTATACAGAAAACTAAGCTACCCTGATGGGAAAGACCATTTGTAGGAATCCCTTGGATGACTCCCTGATTAAAGTTCACCAAGAAGCATTCGTGGACTGCTACAGATAAAACAGTTTTATATGGGTTGAGTTTTATTCAGTGTTGTTTCTTCTTCCAAGGATCAAGGATGTGTAATTATATGTAGGCAATACACAACTAGGTCTGATTTATACTTCCTTGTATCACAAACCTTCAGGAAAGGGTTTGTCCCTTTTGAAAAGGCACTTCTTACTCTCTTTATGGCTAAGTTGGAGTTCTATATTAGGTGGTGTTTATAGTAACAGAATGTGATCTGTATTTATTTGCTAACAAGCTTTGTTTCTCAAAGTATTAATAATAAGGAACAAGCTCATTTACCCAAATTGCTGCCTATTGGTGCTTTCAGGCTGTATCAGTTCAGACCCAAATTCACTGTTAGATGCTATGACTTATGTCTGCTATGCAATGTTAATGTTAGTAGATCTAAGTGGATCACCAAAGTTGATTGTTCAGTAAAATGTTATACTTTTTTGTGGATTTGATAATTCTGTGTTTTGACAAAGTTCTACCTGACACAATTTATATTCTAAATAAAAAAAAATACCTGTTTTCAACACTTTTATTTCACCTATGTGAACTCTCAGGAGGAGTTTGTATATCTACATGAACAAATCCATGAGACTGAGGTGTCAGGATCCCACAGGTTTTCACTGCTGGGGCCTTCCTTGGCAAGGGGATTGTGTTAGTGGTGAGTGTCACATCAAGTACTTGCTGTTTTATCAGTGTTGCCCCTTGTTAGCTTTCTGAGCTTCAGCAAAGGAAAAAATTGTTTTCTTTGGCTTTGCTTTATTTCTGGATGCACAGAAGGGGTTTATGTTATTTTGGCTCTTAAAATCAAAGTCTTGTTATCTTCAGTATTGCTCTTGAATAGGACAAAGAGCCAGCTCTATTGAGGTTTTCTCTGCAACAAGAACTGCATTCACACTTCCATCCTTCATGATTTGGATATTATGTTTCTTTCAATGACAGCAGCAAAAGATTGTCTTTTAGAAATGGTCTTGGGGCTCATTTTTCCTCCTTTTTCAGACATGCATGCACTGTAGAGAATGTTTAATGAACTGTTTTTCTCTTGGATGTGTTGAAGCAATTACTTCCCAATCTTCCTTGATACATCAGTACTGAGAGATTGCATAATTCATTGTTTTCTGTTCCAAACTAACTTAGAAGTCAGCTGGAGTTGGGTTTTGGAGCTATTCTGAATCTAGATATGACTTCAACACAGCAACTTTAATGCAGCTCACAAAATTGTCTCCATGGAAATGACTTTGAAATAATTTAAAGTGGTCATTCTTGGAAAACCTTGAAGTGTTGGAAGTTAAGCTCGTGCCCATGCCATGTTTTGAGTGCTAGCAGTAGCAAAAAAGGGAGAAGGAGTTTCCATTTTTAGAGTTGATCCTCCTCTAGCATGTGAGTTAGCACACTCTTAAAAGTATAATAGAAGCCAGAGTCTGTTGTTTTTCCTAACAACACTGATTAGCCAGGTCCCTCTGCAGTGATTATCAAAGGCTATAATTACTGCTGGAATAGATCTGTGTCAGCTTACAAAGGTGCCATGTTCTACCGGATCTCTCTTGGTTTTTGAGTTCCATTCTTCCAAGCAGTTTTGCTTTTTCCACCATCTTTCCTCTTGTTTGCTCACTCTTTACTGTTCCATTGAAATGATACTTGAATGCTAAGCTTACTGTTAATAAAAACAGCTTTACACTGCTTCTCTTTGCTATAATTTTTTTTAAAGGAGCACTGGAAAAATAGATGCCAATCCAGTGGGAAAGGGGCTCAGACCTTGATCCCATGACTTTCATTCCATGTCTGCCTTGTTTCTGGGCTGTAGCAGCCAAGAGCCCTGACTTGGGTTCTGCACTCAGCCCCTTTTGGTCCAGCATGGAAGTTATAAGATCACTAACTATGAATAAAACTAAACATTAACCAGGCTGTTGGACAACTCTTTATATTAATTTGTTTTTTTCATAAATTTGTCTCATCCCTTGATATGTTCATCCATTTCTGCTGTTAGAAGAGGTGTTGGCTCTCTGTACTGTGGGCCTTTTGTTCCCAGGTCTGTCTCTTCCAGGACCTGAAACAGCTGTAGGTTCTGTGTCCTTCAGAGTTTCAAGTTCCTTGCCACTGCTCTGTGTGGATTTTAAATGCCCCAGTATCCTGTTTTTTTGAGAAGGCAGAAGGGTCTGACACCTAGAAGCAGGCCTATTATGTCCACTTGCTTTACTGTTTCCTGCTGCAACTCCATGACTCCCATAATATAAAAAGAAATACCCACTCTATAAAACTTGCTATTTAAAGAATTTAGTCTTCAGATGAATGTGCCCACAGTAAGTGAAGGGGCTGGGGAAATACAACCCTCTTTTTGTTTTTGCAATGGAAAATCCAACAGGAATGTAAGCATAACACAGAGTATTAGAAGGAAGAAATTCTCCCTAGGAGATTTATTGTTACAGATGGCTTGTTAATAGCTATGTGGACTCTAGAATACAGCTTGATACAATATTCCACTAACAGAGGAGTTGAGATTTTATTGTATTTGTATTTTATTGTATTTGTATTCTAGTATTGCTAAAGGAAACTAAAGATGTATAAAGATACTGCTAAGTCTTGTGAGATGTAAATCATGTGAAATTTAAATCAGCTCTTACATTATTCTCCAGTCCTTACCACAGAGCAGTCACAGCATGGAACAGCAGATCAGTTCTCAATTGGTAAAACAATCACCAAGAGTGCACGTACGAAACACAATCTCATTTCAAAAATACTGACGTTAATGTAGAGGTGGCAGTACCAGAGGTACTCTTTGGGAGGGACAGACAGCATGATAATGACCCCGATAAGGTCAGGGGCACAGGGCAGATGTTGTGGAACCTGGCACAGCAAGAGCCATCCTAGCAGACCACCATCACTGCAGTGATTGATGCTGAGGACAAGCGAGAAATCGTGGGTTCCATTGCCAACAGGCTCAGAAGTTAGGACAGTGTGGTCAATGGCCCGCTGAAAGCCCATGGCTCTGCTGTGGTTAAGGACCTCAAGGAGAAGTTTAAAGAGGAGATTAGCGAGGTGAGGGAGGAGGCAAGGGAGATAAGTGTGGCACCAGTGTGAGTCCCAGGCCCCCAAGTCAGAGCCTGATATCCCCCAGCTGGAGAGAGAGGGCATCCCCCGAGTTCAGCTGTAGTTCTTTCTGTGGGACAATGGGGAAGACATGAGAAGGTGGGATGGGAAACCCACTTGTGTCCTGGCAGCACAGAAATATGAAGCGTTGGTTGATACTGGTGCAAATTGTACTCTAATGCCATCGAGATATGTGGGGGCAGAACCTGTGTCTATTGCTGGGGTGACAGGGGGATCACAGCAGCTGACCCTGGTAGAAGCCGAGGTGAGCCTGACTGGGAAAGAGTGGCAGAAACATCCAATTGTGACTGGCCCAGAGGCCCCGTGCATTTTGGGCATAGACTTCCTCCGGAATGGCTATTACAGAGACCCAAAAGGACTCAGATGGGCATTTGGGATTGCTGCTGTGGAGGCAGAGGGCATTGAGCAATTGAACACTCTGGCTGGACTATCAGAGAATCCTTCTGCAGTTGGACTCCTGAGAGTGGAACAGCAACAAGTGCCAATTGCCACCTCGACAGTGCATCGCCGGCAGTACCGGACAAATCGAGATGCTGTGATCCCCATCCACAAGATGATCCGTGAGCTGGAGAGCCAAGGGGTGGTTAGCAAGACCCACTCACCCTTCAACAGCCCCATCTGGCCTGTGCGCAAGTCTGACGGGGAATGGAGACTGACTGTGGACTATCGTGCATTGAATGAAGTGACTCCACCACTGAGCGCTGCTGTGCTGGACATGTTGGAGCTCCAGTACGAGCTGGAGTCCAAAGCAGCAAAGTGGTACGCCACCATTGACATCGCCAATGCATTTTTCTCCATTCCTTTGGCACCAGAGTGCAGGCCTCAGTTTGCTTTCACCTGGAGGGGCGTGCAGTGCACCTGGAACCGACTGCCCCAGGGGTGGAAGCACAGTCCCACCATCTGCCATGGACTGATCCAGGCTGCACTGGAAAAGGGTGAGGCCCCAGAGCATCTGCAGTACATCGACGACATCATTGTGTGGGGGAACACAGCATTAGAAGTATTTGAAAAAGGAGAGAAAATCATCCAGATTCTCTTGGAAGCCGGTTTTGCCATCAAAAGGAGCAAAGTCAAGAGACCTGCCCGAGAGATCCAGTTCCTGGGAGTAAAGTGGCAAGATGGACGGCGTCAGATTCCCACCAAGGTTATCAGTAAGATCACCATGATGTCCTCACCAATCAGCAAGAAGGAAACACAAGCTTTCCCAGGCACCATAGGCTTTTGGAGAATGCACATTCCTGAGTACAGCCAGATCGTGAGCCCTCTGTACCTGGTCACCCGCAAGAAGAACGATTTCCACTGGGGCCCTGAACAGCAGCAAGCCTTCGCCCAGATCAAGCAGGAAATCGCTCACGCGGTGGCCCTTGGCCCAGTCAGGACAGGACCTGAGATGAAGAACGTGCTCTACTCTGCAGCCGGGAGCCATGGTCTGTCCTGGAGCCTTTGGCAGAAGGTGCCTGGGGAGACTTGGGGCCGACCGCTGGGATTCTGGAGCTGAAGTTACAGAGGGTCTGAAGCCAATGCTGTTGTGATAGTACAAACTTATGCTACTACAATGTCATTGCCAACTAAAAGCCTACATTATCATTAAAATCACCACTTGCTTAATGCAAGTACAGTTGAATCCTTGACTGTAGGATTTAATGTTCTGAGTTCTGAGTTCTGATCTAAAAGTTTCAGAGCGCGTGAGGGAGACGCGGCTGAGCTCGCGTCACAGCGCCCCCTGCGGCTGTGAACGGAACTGCACCAAAGGGGAAAGTGCCCGCGGCCGGGAGAGGCCGGCCCTGGGTTCTGGTTCTGTTGGTTGTTGCTGCCCATGGTGCTGTTTGTTTGTCTTGTTACACACACTACTAAAGAACTGTTATTCCTTTTCTCATATCTTTGCCTGAAAGCCCCTAAATTTTGAAGTTTGTCCTGCTCTGGTTTTGGATTTGTCAAACGATAAATTTGGTAGAATTATCAGCAAGGAATTTGCTGGAAAATGTGTTATGATGTCATGGCTGTGTTTTTACTGTTTTTCCTTC